>JAFMSR010000010.1:6398543-6401043 GCA_022818135.1 Saxidomus purpurata | reverse complement strand
GTAACAAAAATCACATTAAATTTTTGTGATTATATAAGCTTCATGTAAAATGTGAAATTTATGGTTTATGCCGTCATGGTTGATTAAATGTTTTTGTATAGGATTCTTAACACCTTGTGATGTAGCAAGTACTCTCAAAATATAAATTTGCAAATACAAAATTAACAGTAACTTACAATTAAAATTTAATTAAACAATTTTGAACCGGACATAACTTTCGTTCTTAAACTAATAGACAGATGTGCCCTAGAAGGAACTTTTGGAATGCTTGTAATAACTAATGTTATCATGTTTGAATTGTCAATACTTTGAATAGCAAAGAAATTCTGAATCTAAATTGGTTTCTGGAAATGAATTAAGACATTGTGTTACACTGAATATAGGCAACAGTAAAAGCAACATGCTGTTTTTGACAGTCTCCGATCATGTACTACAGATTTCAACATAGATTTTGACACAGGTGTTTCATAATCAAGTTATGAATGTTTTAAAATATGGGTGATTTTTGTTCTGAATTTAAGTCATAAGAGTTACTAATAAATCATGAGCATATATTATCAGGATGTCAAGTATTTATTTGAGTTACTCATATGCTCATCAAATTATACAAATATTTCAAAAACAACTGTACATATGTCACAAGGAAGTTACAGTATCTGTAGTGTTTGGTTTTGTGAAGTGAGGTGACCTGGAGAGCTAGCAGGTTCAGATTAAATGCCTGGAAGTATGCCATTATCACTGGTAGGCTTCTCTATAGTCTATATGCAAAGTTAATGGTGTTCTTCTGAAACTTTTTCAGTTAGCTTTTATAGAAAAAAAAACATGCACACAACATAGATTTTTGTCAAAAATAGCAACAGGCTTATAAAGTGTAGATTTAGGTGTAGAATCAGAAGTCATAAAATGAAGCATATTAAGTCTTATGGAGCCCAAAAAGTAGGCCATTGTAAATGAGTTTGTGATATCTTTAATAAACTGTCAATATGATGCAGAAAGATAACAGAATAGCAGACAAATAAATCATCTCTACCTTACATTGCGACTGGGGACTGCCAAAGATGATCTTGAGTATTTCACTGACATAAACAAAGACTTCTTCATTGCGGGCCCGCAGCAGCGGCCTGCTATATTTAATACGTGGTGAGTAAAAGATGCATGGAGACTTAAGCACTAGATCGAACATATGCGTCTCTCTTCATTATAAAATTGAGGTACTTCTGAGATGAAAACTGTAGATACAGTCAATTTTTTGGGAAAAGCAAGAGTTGTCATTTGTAATTGAGTTGTTGTTCGTTTCATAGAGGGCGCAATCTAATCTACGCTGATAAAAATAGAAAAAAGGGCTTTTCATGTTTCAGTCGCAATCTACGCTGAGAAAAATGGATATATGATTGCTTTTTTCACTTACACAGCCTTTGACATTATAGAAACGAAGTGCAGTCGACTGAATATTCTTTGATGGCCTTTTTAAATATAGATGACTGTCTCGGTGGTGTAATGGATAAAGCCGCTAGCCCAAACACTTTTGTATACTTTTACGAATCCACGAGTTCGAATCCCATCAACACCCAATTTTTTCTAACTTTTTTTCTGCTCTTTTAATAATCATTTTTAGCTTTTTGACCATTTTAGAATATTTTATGGCAAATAATCATAAAAATCTTCATTCATGTCAAATTAATAAGGATAATGGTAATGAAAAATTGAGACATACCAGGAACGGTCTATAGAGCATTCCTGGACATACTGTATAAATATTATTTGATAACAGTAAAGTTTCGATATTACAGGTCAGTCAGTAGATGTGGTGTCGTGTAACGTTTTGCTTGTTCAACCAGAATTGGTTTCCTTGAGTTCTTTTGGGGCCATGCCTCAATATCAACCATCACCAATTTCCAAAATATTTACATGGGATTATTGTTTGTTGGCCCGCTGTGATACTTTGTATCACAGTTTTTCTTGTTATCCTTTAAATGCAGTTTCATATTTTGCAGCATTCAATGCAGTGAATATTTTAAGCTCTTTGCTTGATATAACAGTTTCATAGACTTTTGCAATGTTGCACAGTTAGCATTATGGAAGTAATTTAGATCTATATTTAAATTCTTTTTCTGTGCACAAAGAGAAATTACTGGCTCAGTTATTACTGATTGCAAAACTGAAGTTTGTGATATTTACATTCTGAAACTTCAAAAGGAAAACTGTGTGTCCTTTGCAACTGATAAATCCTGTTTGTCAATGATGTAGCTTATAATCATCATAGTGAGGGATTATACTAAAGCCAACAACAGCCTGTAGGGTTTATCCTCACCATTTTGTGAACATGATCCAATGGTAGCCAGGTGAGTGATATAGCTATCTTGGCCCTCTTGTCATTGGACCTTATGTGACTTTGTCAGAAAACTTCATCAGAATGAGTCTAGGTGAAGTTCGAAAATGGGTCTTCCATGTCAAATCTAAGTCACCAGGTCAAATCAAAGGAAAACCTTGTTAACATTAG
>JAFMSR010000010.1:6331315-6398043 GCA_022818135.1 Saxidomus purpurata | reverse complement strand
AGGGATGGGCTTGCGACTATTCTCAGTGATTGACAATATAAAATAATATCCATCCTGGAACTTTAACGTACAATTTTACAGTCCAAACGAAGTGTGCATAATTCTGTCCAAAGGCCTTTGATAGAGTTATCTCCTCCTGTGTACAGGTTGAGGGCATGATGGTGTAACAAGTTTGCAAAGTTATTTAAAAGCCTTCAATGCATGACAAAGTTGAATTCGGAAACATATTTGAGGTGGGGACGCACGCAAACTTTAACATAACATTCTAAGTAAAAAAGGGGCATAATTCTGTCAAAATAGGCATGTTTGATACAGTATACAGACCATAGTATTGCTCACTATATTGGTACAGGTAACAAATGGGAAAAAGGCATGATGGACATGAACATCAGGTTAAATAAATTCCTTCAAAGCCATATGGAGTCAATGGACATTTGAAAATATTTGAGCCGTTGCTATCCCCGCAAAGGCTGGGTTAACAAAAAGTTACAAACTTCTAAAGCAATTTACGAACTAAAGGGAAGCATACATCTTGTTTTGGGGGGGGGGGGGGAATACAAAAAACAATATTCGAATATTCGGTTTGGCATATTCAAATATGCTTGATAGAGTCCATGTATCTCCTCCTGTATACACGAGGTTGAGTATGTTTAGTATGAAAGGTTTACTGTAAAATGGTATATAAAGAAACAAACTATATTCCACAAGGAGAAGTTTCTAACAGCCATATGTCTTTTTTTATATAATTTTTTTGTGTTTATAGATTAAAAAAAAAAATGGACTTTTAAAATAGCCTTATGAAATAGTAAAAGGTACCCCCTTTTATAAACTATAACGTAAACTGTAAAGTAGAAAGTAAGTGGCATAATATTTAACCGGTTATTAAATTTTTCTTGTGTATACTAGTGACCTCCTTCTCCTGTGTAGAGGCTGTGGGGCATTGATGGTAGAACAAAAATCGTGGCAAAATGTCAAAGCCATATGTCAATGGGTTACTTTGAAAATATTTTAGGAGGTACGCAAAACTTTAAACGTTGATAACTCTAAGTTAGATGCGTAAAATCAACATGGGCATAATTTTGTCAAAAATGCTTGATAGCAAAGTATAACTCACGATCCTGTGTAAACAGGTTGGGGGGGCATGTTAATTGGTAGAACAAAATTAAGTTTGCAAAGTCAACTAAAAGGGGGGGGGGGGGGGGGGGGGGGGGGCAAGGATGTTCAAAACAAACATATGTATTAAAGGACAATAGTTGAAAATATTCTGAATGATTGGACAACGAAAGATTATACTGGTTATCGTCCGTAAACATGACGTTGATCCGAACATTGTAAGATAAACAACTTTTAAGTTAGAAAAAACGGCGACAATTAAAATTTACAAAAGATAAAAGTCACCAAAATGACATGATAAAGTCTATCCTTATGCCTCCTGTCATATGCAGGTTAGTTTGGGCATGATTGGAATTTTTGACACGCTCTAAGCAAAATACAGAACAAACGGTTTTATCGGATAATGCATTATTTCAATGGCTACCTTTTAAAAAATAATAATAATGAGTTGCGAATATTGCAATTTGACTTTAACATTCAATTGGTTACGCCGAATTTCGGTTTCGTGCCCACTAATTTTAATACATGTACATCTATAGACCTTATTAAAACTTAAAACAATATAGTCAGTGAGCTTATTAAAAAAAGTGTCGTAAGTTTAAAATTCTCATTCCCTTCCTATATGAATCCCTGTAAAAATATACGACAGGTAACCAATACCGGTAATTGGCTTTTAGTGCCACCCGATAAAAGCTCTTCAAAAAGAAGGTGGTCTGTTGAGTAGAAAATCAATAGAAGTCATCAGCTTCTCATAACTTACCTACCTACAAAGTTTGAGGACACTAGGCCAACGCATTTTCTAGATTTTGATCAGACAAGTTTTTTCTGTTGAAGGTCACCATGACTGACCTTTTAACTGTTGATCTCAAAATTAATAGGGGACATCTACTTGCTATTACCAACCAACCTAATAAGTCTGAGAAAGCTAGGCCAAAGCCTTTTCTCGTTATTGATCATACAAGGTTTCATCTTCCGACAAACAGACAGATGGATGGACACATGCAAACCAATATACCCTAGGCAAAGGCAGTACTGATCTGTGACAAAAGCAATACTGATCTATGGCAAAGGCAGTACTGATCTGTGGCAAAGGCAATACCGATCTGTGGAAAAGGCAATACTGATTTATGGCAAAGGCAATACGATCTGTGGGAAAAGGCAGTTCTGATCTGTGGCAAAGGCAGTACTGATTTGTGACAAAGGCAATACTGATTTATGGCAAAAGGCAATACCAATCTGTGGCAAAAGTTCTGATCTGTGGCAAAAGCAATTCTGATTTATGGTAAAAGCGGTAAAGGCAGTACTGATCTGTTGTTAAAGCAGTGCTGATCTGCATCAATGACAATGATGCCACTGGAGGCACATAAAGCCTGCACTGATGGCAAAGGCAGTACTGGTCTGTTTTGGTCACAAGTAATGCCATTCACTAGTAGTAAAAGCTGATGAATCCGCCAAAAGCAAGGTGATGATGCAAGTTGATCAAAACTGTTTAGCAGGTGACTCTAGACTCACTTGCACACTCAAATATTGCTTGACTATCAAAGCCTTTGAAAGAAAATTGCATAATTTGTTCTTTGTTTTACAAAGACTATATTATTATATATTCCAAGATGAATGCTTTAATTTAAGACTGGCATTTGAACATGAACTTTTCATAGCTTTCTTGCTTTATCATCATTACCTAATTATATGCAGTTTATAGATGGTTATATGTAATGTAATTTGGACTTTAATTATCTGTAATGTACCATTGCAATAATCTCTGGTATATGTAATACACTAGGAGGAATGATCCTGTATTTCCTACATCACCATTACATGGCAGAATTTGATCTATTGTCTTAAAGAGAAACATGTCTCACAGATATTCCTACATCAGTATTCCAAACTGAAATACACACAGTTTAAAACTTGCATTTTGTACATTAAGTTACAAAACAAAGATGCCATCATTGGTATTTGACCCCTGAGCATAACTTTGACCTTGAGTTAAATATGGTACAGTGCTTTTACATGACAAGGCAAAATATCTTACATTATATCCACATGTCTAAGACAAAAGAAAGGTATAATTTTATGTCTATCCCAAATATTTGCCAATTTAAAATAAGACTCCAGATTGAAGAAATTTGCGCTGATTTTTTTAATCTTTACTATGGAAACGTAAACAGACTCCTAGGATTGGTTGTGGTATTAACACCATGTTTCAGAACACATTGCTTGGCTACAGTTTATGACTCCAAAAGCTAATTTCCTTTAAAGCTACTGGAGAAAAAATATGACAAAATTGTCTCTACTGATTACTTCAAATTTTTATCTGAAATCAGTAAAATCCCTGAAAGGTTTCTTAAAGATTTTTATCTGTTGTTTTTTTAAGCGACATTATCTTTGAACTTAATCCATTGGCTGCCAAATCTATACATTAAATCATGTAAATGAAGGACTCACTGCGAAGAATCAAATGCATGTCTGTCTATTGCCTCAATTACATGGCGGAAGGAGATTTTTGACGTCAAAGTATGACCGTGGTAAATGACTGGCTCATCGTTGTTACCATCCCAACAGTCCACTGAAATTGATTGAAAAGAAAATTTTAATGCAGCAAATAAGAGAAAAATATTGGAAACATCGAATGAATTTTTTCACAAGAGATTGCAGGAATGATCCAATGGCACAAAGTATGATCTGACTGTACCACAAGTGGTGTTGTATGGGAGCTGTACTCTGCTCTACTCAGCATCTACACAGACATACTTGTTCTTATGAAGCCATGGCAATGCAGCTTTTGAAAGTGTTTTACTGAAACAAGCACTTCTTGGATGCAATTTATTATTTTTAATCTAGCATGATTGGGTAAGCATCACCGATTTCCTTGTTTTTGCAGGGATTTATGGACTAAAACTGCCTGCTCTGGCAGTTTCAAATACCATTGAAGAATAATTCTTATCACAGAGAGAAATAGAGAATAATTGTTGGTTGCAGTGTTATATCACATTATAATTTCATAGAGTGGGCACCAAAAGTGATATTTTCACGAGTTGCACTGCCATGAGTGAAAATAACTATGTTGGTGTTCACCAGTGGAATAACATGATATTACATTGATATCAACAATTTTTCTGTTCAAATTATGTTTAAAACTCTACTTTTGTTGAGTTTATTTCAATAAAAGCAGGAAACATTAACAGACAGCATAGCACATGTGACATCATTCAAAGGGCGTTGTCATTGTTTAGTTTCCGGCATTTGTTATGCTCTGTATACTTTCTGACATCAATCCGTGCTGGAGATTTTGATTTTGCTTTGAAACAGTAAAAATACCAATATCATTTCACAGATATATTTCAGTATTTCACTGAAAAGCATAAAACAAATAAGCAAAACTTCTAAATGAAGCTTACAATATAATAAAACTAACAAATATAATATATTTCAATGAGATATAAAAACTAACCTTCATCATCTTTCTCAAATAAGGTCTATCTAGTTTTAACGTTTTGTCAGGGAATTTATATTTGGTTGCTAGGACTAGTCCCAAAGTTGTTGCTTCATTCTACACTTACGTACTGTAGTGTCACTTACCGCCTACTTCTGGAAAAATCTATTGACTTCTCTAGTTTAGTCATTATCTTTACCTGAATGTTTTAATATGTGCATGCATTGCTTTAATAACAGATCTAAAAAGTTTTAAGTTTCTAGTCTTCAGTCATATTACAGTCTGAAAAGTCACTCTATAGCAATATGTTACAGTTGATGTTATTATACCAGACAGCACGGGACATTCTTCTGTTTTACCTTATGTCCTGAGAATATAAGAAACCTTAAGAATAGTAAAGCAGTCTATACCTGATGACATTGAGGAAGTTCCAGCTGGGAGACCTGTCTATTACAATCAAACTTAATGACCTGCTGTGTTAAACCTTACTAATGCTCATCATCCTCTTATAAGTTGGTAATGTCACTGTGACCTTGTCTGATCATTACTGAGTCTGTGTTACAGTATATCCTAGTACTGAAGAAACTTTTTCATGTGTACTTACACTCTATACACCGACATCCCGTCTTAAGGACCCTGATGTACGCATCTACACTTGACGGACCTTTCAGCTGGTCTTCTAACAAGTACCTGCAGGCAAACATACCTCTGTCATTATTTGTTATCCTCAAAATAAAACATGTCTTCATTACAGCCCTGATATTCCTTGCATTTTTAAGAACAGTGCTTGTGTAAAGCGATTATCAACATAACCTTTGCAGTACCTTAAACTTCAAAATTTTGACACTCTTACCAGATATCAACCAATTTTCCAAAATTGTGAATTTTGAGAAATTCTGAGTTACAACATGTAATTTTACTGTCAGGGTTCCTCAGTATGTTCAAATGAAGAATTGTGGAGCTTACTGAGACCCACTGGAGTTACCTACATATATCACAGTACAATACTCTGCTGCAGTCACAATACTGCTCTATACAGCATATGTAAAGGGTCTTGAAAAATTCAGCAGGGGACTAATCTCACGGTTGGCTGCTAAACAACAACAACAACAACAACATGTGTAAACTATCTCCTGAGACACTCTTGATAATCAGGTTGCTCAGTACTAAGGTGTGAGAATTTAGCCGAGGTACAGCCACCTAATCAGGTTGCTCAGTACTAAGGTGTGAGAATTTAGCCGAGGTACAGCCACCTAATCTTTATGAATAAGCGGGTTTTTTTATTTCAAAGTACTGAAGAGCATGATTGTGATGTCTCTGCTACATTTTAACTGAAACGTCTGTTTCTACATATGTGTGTCCTCCTTAAAACATGCTACACAGTAAACTTGTGCATAAATGTTTCTTTAAAATATCCTAATTTGCATTTTACATAGTGCCAAGCAGCAACTGACTTCTTTTATTCACTCTGGTAAAAATACTTTACTATGCAAAGGTACAATGTGCTATTTTTAAGTATTTTTTTAACTGTACAAGCTGTATAATGTATAATGTATAATCCTGAACATTCTAAAGTAAGTTACTTTGCCATATGTCCCTGCTCATAGCTTAGAGACAAGTGTATTTATGGACAAAAATAGGTGAGACTATATATTACAAGAGGTAACTTACGTATTATGTGAGCTTGCAATAAAGTAATGACACAGTGGTTGCTTCATATCTTGACATACTGTGTTATGGTCAGGGTCAAATATATCACATTCTTCTGATAACAGGTAATAAGTAAAACCTGAAATAACAAGGACACAATAGACAAAGCCTGAAATATATGTGACATAGTCATGTTTGAAATATTTGTGACACAGTCATGTTTCAAATATGTGACACAGTCAATTCTGAAATATTTGTGACACAGTCACTCTTGAAATATCTTTGACACAGTTTGCTAGTATTGAGATATCTGTGACACAGTCAACCTTCAAATATCAGTGGCACATTTGGTCATTCTTGAAATATCTGTGACAGTCATTCTTGAAATATATGTGACACAGTTTGTAATTCTTGAGTATCAGTGACACAGTCATGCTTCAAATATCAGTGGCACAGGCATTCTTGAAGTATATGTAACTGAAATATCAGAAACACCATACACTAAACATAAAATTTGAAGTAAAACTTATCATGGAGCTCTTTCCAGAAAATTACATAATGGAAGCCACATGTTTTAGCTGTCACATGCGCCACTAACAACTGATTAACATGATTTGGTTCTCACATGAGCAACATAACTCAGATGAAATAGGCAGATATGCAGTGATTTCTGTATTTGACCAAGTGGTAATGCTTGTACTGTGTTAAATTCTTCATCTCTGTGAGACATCTGCTAATTAAGGCAAGCTCAAAATCAGATATTTCAAGGAAAACGGCATAAATGTCTGAATATTTAATGGAATAAATATAATTGTGCATTATTCCCACAAATAAATGAGACAGGGCCAAAAGATGCTATTGGACTGTCAACATACTGCGACACTGGTGTCCTTCAAGCACCTAGCACTACACTAGTCAAAATGCTTACATTGCAAACTAGTCAATTTGTGAAGAAGAATGTTTCGAGGTCAATAATTAAGACATGTATCATGTGACCAAGTTGATTCAACAAGTGAATAAAGATGTTGTGCCAATGTAGAATCTGACACAGTGAAATTATAAACAAATCCCAGAGTTCTGTCCACCACTATAATCTTCTTAAATCCATCACTTCAATACAAACCTAAAACAAGTTATCAACCCTTCTAAAATAGTTTTGGTTCTTGTACAATGCACTTCCTCTTATTGTGCTTGACCATTGTATGAAGTTGTATGGAGTTCCAACCAGTAGTTTTCAAGTTATGCTCTGGACAAGGAAAAGTAATGAAGGGCAATAACTCTGTTAATAGACAAGATAGAGTTATGGTTCTTGTACATTGCACTTCCTCTCATTTTGTTTGACCATTGTATGAAGTTGTATTGAATTCCAACAAGTTTTCAAGTGATGCTCCGAAAAGGAAAAGTAACAAAGGGCAATAACTCTGTAATTAGTCAAGATAGAGTTGTGGTTTAAGTACACTGCACTTCCTCTCATTGTACTACACCAGTGTATGAAGTTGTATGCTCTGGACAAGACAGACATGACTCCTATGTACCCCCTTAACTTCATTTCAGGGGTATAAATATTGGCAGTTGCATCTGATTAGAATTAAAATTTCCTGGTTGTACTAACCATCTATTCCTAGTCTCCCTTTCCGCTTCCCTTCCTTCGTGGGTTCAAATTTATTTATCACTTCCAAGCACTTCTCCTTTGTTACTCTTTGCATCTGAAAGATACATGAAACTATAGAAGTATGCCTCTGCTGTACCAAAACATTTGCTTTTTTTCCAATTGGCCTTGGCCTTTATCTAAAATGAAAACTAATCACTTTGTGTAGATTTCATCCAAAGACCATAATATAAGAACAACTTGAGGTGAAAGACTTCTGTATTTCCTGGACAAATATATTTGACCAATTCAAGGTCAATAACTCTGGCTTGAAATCAGATTCAGACAAAAGAAAGTCCTGATAAATCACTGCTGAAAAATCCTAGCATAGAAAATGGTATAATGGACAGGAACCAATAATCAAGATGGAGGTGTTGTTCTAGGACTTCCTTGAAATGAAACTGTTTTGCTGAGTTTTTTTTTCCAGATTATCTCATATTCCACAAGTAATTGCCAAGTACAAAACACACGGTGCTTTGATATTGGTAGAGTTTCAATAATACAGAAATATGCACTGTAACTGACACAGAATTTCACTGCTAAATGCTTCAGGCAACCTGGAAAATGAAGCAGTTGTTGCTGCTTTGCCTTTAATCTTCATATCGTTTACCATGCTCCATCTGTGGTAATAACAATTCCATAAAATTTACAACGAAAGAGTTTGATGAATTAATATTCCTCACTGAAAGTGGTCACAGATGGTAAGAAGTAGTTAAAAGTTTGCTTACAAAATAAAGATTGGCACCTACTCAGCAGAAAAAATACACAAGTTTGAGAGTTTTCTATATGAACATGCCATTTCAGCAGTAAAATCAGGGCAACATTTAAACCTCATTAATGTCACTTATATACAATCAAAGTCCAGGAAGCTTTTTAAAGCAAACATCAAAGACAAACCTGTTGCAACAATTCAAGGAGAGTAGCATTGTAGCTACTGCAATGAAAGAAAAAATATTTGTTGAAACTCGAGCCAAAATTGAAAATGAATCTGTTCCAAACTATAAATAGATTTGATCATTTAACCAGTGTCATCATACCAACCCAAACAGCCACTTTCAAATAATTCAAGGGCAACAACTCTAACATTAAATCAGAGATAGTACTTTCTGACAGTCTTGTTATGAATTACACCAATGAATCTGCCAGTAACAGCCAGGTAATAGTAATACATTGATCAATGTGGTGCAATTAAATGGTGTCAACATGTAATTTTAATACAAATCAAAAGTGGGTATTACTTATGTTGGAAATGTTTAAATAGAATACAAGGGGGGGATTTGAGCAAGGGGCATCAAAGGGGGGCGCATTTTTGAAGCAGGTGGGAGATGGGCACTGGGGCAGGTTTTATTTAAAATGTGCGTGGTTAACATCAGTGAAACCTTTTTACTACATAAAAGATCATTACCTGTATCATGGACTTATAAAAAAATTATGTTAATCATGTTTTTTGTTTTATTCATCCTTGAAATATAGCTGGTATGCAAATAAAAAAATTTAAATATTTTCTAGTTCTGTTTTTATCATTCAATAAGGGGAATTTTCGTAACTGGAAATGCAGATAAGTAATTAAACTTCAAACAACAAAAAAGGGGTCCTACTGAAACTGTGGCATGTCAATACAAAAAAGAAAAAAAAAAATTTTTTAAATTTAAAAAGGACCTATACACATGTTAAGGTGTGTTGCAATATTTGGGTTACCGCTAAGGAGGTGTACAACATAAAGTACACATAAGTACATCGAACAATTTGTAAAACCTAACCTTATTTTAAAATTATACATATTCAACAAATTTAATTTTATCATTTGAATAATAAAAGTGTAACACAAAAACTATTGAATAAGCATGTTCTGTTTTTTTTTTTTCGAAAAAGTTTTTTCTGAATGGCATGTTGTTATTTTAAGCTGTTTTGATAAAAAAAGTTTTTATTATAATTCATATACTGAACCCTTATGTAACTTCCATATTGCTATTGTGAGAATAAATACCTCTTTTCTCACAACATTAATGGATGCTAATTTCTGACTGAAACATCATTTACATGCTGTGGCAAAAACCTGTTAAATCTAATTCACTTGGAAAATTGACAGTTAGAAATATTGAATCATTTGTAAGGTGGGCTTTATTCGTTTGTCAGGTGATATATTAATCATGCTTTTAAATTTTACAATCCAGGCGTGGTTATTGTTTTTGTTTACATGATGGATCCAAGTTAGGGGGGGGAAAACAATATTGGAAATTTAAATGGTCTGGCACGTTATGTAATTTATAGCAAAACATCTCGAATCTTTTGACTTTGATGAATGGGTGTAAGGTCCGTAAAAGCACTAAAAAACCCGGGTCTACAGTTTGTGGAAAAGTTATGAAATACCATTAAATGGCAAAGTTTTGAAATAAGGGAAGGAGACATGTGTATTTTGTATTTGTATTTTTTTTAATGACTTAATACCATTTAATGATTCATAAAAGTCATTTTTCATACATAGAACATAGTTTATGAATTAAAAAAAAATTTTGGGTTCCCCCATTTGATTATGCAACCCCATGGTCAAAATTGAAACCATCAATACGGACGCGCGATTCATCGGACTCTAGACGGGAAAAAGGGATGTAAGATACTAATTAACTCCTACTGAAACTGTGGCATGTCAATACATATTATGATATAAGTTGCACAATAACCATGTGTTGATGGCATGGTTATAAGCTTTATTATTTCCTGTGAACTCCAGCAGAACACAAAAGGAAATCTGATGAAACATCATTTACATGCTGTGACCTGTTATCTAATTCACTTGGAAAAGGGGGGGGGGGGGGGGGGGGGGGGGGGGGGGGGGGGGGGGGGTTGACAGTTAGAAATATTGAATCATTTGAGGAGGTCATTCTTTCGATGATTACATCTCCCCCCCCCCCTTAATTTCATACTGTTCCTAGTTGAAAAGTAAAGATATAAAGTGTAACAATGATTTTTCCTTCCCCCCCGGTTTTTTTATGTTTTTTTTTTTTTTTTTTTTTTTCTTTTTTTTTTTCTTTTTGAAAGGATATAAAGTCAGAATTCAACACAGTAGACATAAATATATATTCATCAAGATAAAGTAATATGCTGCAATTTGCATAAGATTTTCATACATTTATTTATTTTCATTGCCACCGATATGGAAACCAAAACATTGTCAAAAATGCAAGCCTAAATTTTTCTGGCGCATTTTTTAATTCAACACACAAGCAGGCAGACATTTTAGGAAGCTTGCCGAATTTCAATTAAATCATGCGCTACAATTTATAAGCCAATGGAAATTGCCATAACAAAAGTAGTTTGAGTTGTTCAAAACGGTTACTTCCCTTTAAACTGAATACCAGCAGTAAATACCAAACTGTACTGTACCAACCAAATTTTGGTAATGGAACCGTGAACCGAGAAAGTTAAAAATACTGCGGGTCATCGTGTACCACGATGAATCATTACACCTCTTGGACTCAATGCTTTCATTTAAAGTCTAACCGTAAAACTTACTACATTAAGGACAATACAGAAAAGATTGCAAATTCTTTACGGTTCACAGCACTATAAAGCTATAGAATAGATCATAAATATTCTAATGACTTCACACAAATTTGATCCACTCCCAATGGATCTCATTTCTAACAGTCTGAAATTAGCATCAGACATTTTATACTCACTGAATTTTCTAACATTTTCTGCAAAATTGCTTTTTTGCTTATTAAGCAGTGCATCTCATATGGTGGTAGAACTTTCATTAATGTATCATGACACAGCAAATTCTGCCTGAAGTTTAACTGGTCTCAAGATTTTTTACTTTTCACTATAGTTCATCAATCTCAATACGGCAACTACTAAAAAATGTTACATAAAGAATTCACATTCCTTCAGTCTTTATTCCTGTTGTCAAAATGGACAAAGCTCCTAATATGGCAAAAACACAGTCTACATGTAATCTAGAAATGACCCCAAAGTGGGACTCTTGACATTTCAGTTTGGTTTTGCATAATACATAAACAGTGCTTAAGTGTGTTAAGTAGAATAAAGGATTCCACTCAAAATACACAACATTTCACCCTTTACACCAACTGACTGGGACAAAACTGAAAAGCTATGAACTGACTTTTATGCATCATTATCCACAATCACAGCTAGGCATTTTCTTTCAGATTGGAACAAGTTACAGGAATATACAGTAAAATATATAACACAATTTTAACTACCGTATTTCCCTGCTTATAAGTCGAGGAAATAAAGTCCCGATTTTAGCCTCAAAGTGTGGTCCTCGTCTTATAAGCGAGGCCTCGAGAATCAACCAAAAATAAAAATCAATCCTAGCTACATTTGTGATGAAATCGGCATGTCGTCTCGCGAATGTTTATGTGCAGACGACAGTCGAACAAATACCGGTACTGTACGTTGGCAAATTGCATTATTTTGTTAACTCACCTCAATGTCGGCAATTTGCAATTATTTAAAGAATCTGAAGGTAAACTTGGCGAAAATAAAAGGTGCATACTTTTTCCGTCATATTTGTTTTTTTCCGGTATGGTATAAGCGGCCTAAAATTGATATCTACCAAGCGTTAATTGTAAAGAAAACCGATAATCAGTCTAGTCTGTGTATTGTTAATTCGGATATTGATTTTTGGTGACACTTTGAGATAATTGCGTATGGTAAATACGTGTCATCGACTGATTAATCAATTTATGAATACATCTGGCAGCTTCTGTATAATTATTAAGCCCCAAATTAGCGACAATTACGTCGTAGCTTAAAGAAAAAAGGAGCGAGAGGCTTAGACAAAAGGCCGAAAGGCGTTTTTGTAAAATTCGTCGTAACGTTTGTTTTGTCAACTTTTAATTATAATTCTAACACAAGCGGCTGGTTTTCCTATATAAACATATAGGGAAAAGCCTGTATTTTATTAAACGATAAAATACAGCACGTTTTTCCAAGGACGACGTGTCTTAAATGACGTAACGACGTGACGTATGTAAACAAGCGCGTCCAATCATATCTCGCGTTTTAAGGTTACAGTGATGTACAACTACGCGTTAAATAAAGTTCGGGATTGTTTTGAAAGAAAATAACGTGTTAGAATCGAAATAATAAATTGTTCCCTATATTTTATCGTTGAATAAAATACAGTCAGTCATTTGGATGCGAAAAATTAAATCACTCGTGCTACGCACTCGTGATTTAATTACTACGCATCCAAATTCCTGACTATATTTTATTCAGCGATAAAATACAGGGAGGCATTTATTATTTCTTAAATACGAAAGTTTGCTTTTTTTTTGCAAACATTTTGTGATAACTCCAGGAAATTGTAACAACGGGAATGAAAAAATAAGTTTTAACTGACTCAATTGCCATCTCGCTCCTTTTTTTTCTCTTTAAACTACGACGTAATTGTCACTACTTTGGGGGATCCTCGGCACACTTAATAATTATATACAAGCTTTCATAAATTGATTAATCAGTCGATGACACGTATTTACGCAATTATCTTCTCAAAGTGTCACCAAATATCAATATCCGAATTGACAATACACAGATTGGTTTATAATACTAAATAATCGGCGATTAAAAAATAAAAAAATTAGCTTAGAAATCATCCGAACTTAAAGAAAATAAAGTAACTGGGTTTCACTTAAGAAATTGCCCTGTCTTATAAACGAGTCTATTAAAAAACCACACAATTTCCATGGCAAAGTAGGGGGGTCGTCTTATAAGCGGATCGCCTTATAGGCGGGGAAATACGGTAATTTGATAAAAGTGGATACAACTAAAAGCATTCTGATGTGGAATTACAATTTTAAAGTAAGGAAATGAAGTGTTGCTTTACCCCTTGTTCTGCTTCTAAAAATAGTAACAAATCATCCGTAGACAAATAATCTGCATTACTTGCATATCTGAAAATACAAGGAAATATTATAAGTACACCAGTGCCACACAATTCTAAAAGAAATCATAACACTTGATAAACCAAAGTATAGTGTAGGCAGTGGTAATTGTGTAACTATAAGATGATAGCAGCAAAGCTGCTGATTACTAAACAAGGAGGCCACTATGGCCCCTACAGCACTCACCTGAGAGGCTATGGCCCCTACAACACTCATCTGAGAGGCTATGGCCCCTACAGCACTCACCTGAGAGGCTATGGCCCCTACACCACTCACCTGAGAGGCTATGGCCCCTACAGCACTCACCTGAGAGGCTATGGCCCCTACAGCACTCACCTGAGAGGCTATGGCCCCTACACCACTCACCTGAGAGGCTATGGCCCCTACAGCACTCACCTGAGAGGCTATGGCCCCTACAGCACTCACCTGAGAGAACAGAGAAAATCTGCAATAAATGGTCACAAATCTGCAGAATTCCTAATCATAAAGATAATAATTGTGCATTGGAGCAGTCTCAGCTCTGTAAACAAATTTGATGAAAGAGTCATAACTCTAGAATACCTTGAACCAAATGGCTTATTATCAATCTTGGCTGAGACATTAAGCCTATAAGTCACTGTGACCAGGTTAGATAATGTCTGCATGCACAGTATCTTAAACTGAGAGTGGCTGTGTTAATTTGGTCAAATGTTGGCAATTCAAGGGGCATAACTCCCAAGTGCCTTTAGTAACCATGCAGGTTATCTGATTTAGAAAGACAACAGCTGAGTTCAAGAGCATTATAACTAATGTCAAAATTTATATTCTGTATGATAATTTGATAGTTTGTATCATTGATAGTAGTCACACTTACCTGACTAATAAGAAGTAAATCTCAGGTCGCGTTGACATTTCTTTGAATAGCGATATAAACTCACTACTGTTGAGTCGGCCCTTTTTACTGTCTTCTCTTGTAAGTTCAAGCTCCTACAAAAACAGATGAAACACTATTACAACGCCAGCAGCAGAAACACAGTGAAATAATGAACAGCACCAGTAACATACTTAAATACCACATATAAATTACCACCGCTAACAACACACTCAAATACTGCACATTAAGGTTAGCACCAACAACACACTAAAATACCACACACTTACACCACACTAATATACTACACACTAAAACACCGGCAGTTACAACATACTAAAAATACCACACAGTAAAACACCACCATTAACATCACACTAAAATACCACACAGTAAGGTCAGCACCAACAACACACTAAACCACCAGTCACTTAAAGTGACATTATGCACATCTTACTGCACATAGTGTATTTTTGGTGACAGTTTTATAAAAGCAATTTTCGGTTACTGTGCATTAAAATGTGTTAAACTAATGATAATGCCGCATTAGTATTTGAAGTTGGTGCTTTAGAAATAAAAAAATTGGACTAATAAAATAATAATTCCTTTCTTGGCAGTGATCTCCCTTGTGTCATTAGTGTTGCTGCCGGTAGAGATTTCGGCAGTGGAAGGGAAGCAACTCCTGCATGCAGTTGTTTATTTCTTAAATTGACTCTCCCAGTCAAAATAAGAAAGGTAATATTTGGAAAGTAATTATTTCGTACTGGTAGCAGGAAGAGTTTGTTGTATTGGCTTAAAAGCTATTATTTCCTCTACCCTTTGTAAACACACCTATTTCAGCTGGATATTTACTTGAAAAAAATAGCATAATGCCACTTTAAACACTCACACAACACACTAAAATACTACACACTAAAACACCACACAGTAAAATACCAGCATAGATATGGCAAGTGTATAAACAATATGTTGCAAGAGACAATACAACACAGGCAAATATCAGCAAAACAAACAGTAAAATGCTAAACAGTCTTCACCAACACCATACTAACTGATAAACATCAAACACACACCCTGAATTACTTAGTAAAATGCAAACACTACCAACACAATTAAATACATCACAGTAATATATCAACACCAGCAACACAGTTTATTATCACACAGTAAAAGCTATACAAGGGAAGCAGAGGTGTAGAGGTTAAGGTGTCTGCCGCTGATCCCAAGGGTGCAGGTTCGAGACCCATTTGAGTCACAACTATCCCTCCTCATATGACACCAGTACTGGTTTTTTCAGGAAGTGGACTCGAGAGTGACTCGATAAGCTCCAAGCTTTCTTCACAATCGAGCTAAAAGAAATTAGTATAAACTAAACTATAAGCTTTATATTTGAGTCAGTAGAAATCTATGTCTGGGATCTAGTTCACTTAGCAAACTTAAGTTCATTCTCAGTGCATCTTTGTTATGCACCTTATCTGAGTTCATTGAAACTGATGTTAGTGGGGAGGGACCTCTACAATAGGAAACTTTTAAGTAATAAAACTACTGGAGACTTTTGGAACTGCTATAATTTTTCTGTTTATAAAAATTAGCTGTAATAAGAAATAACTACCACTAAAAGCACAGGCAAATTCTACAGGTTGCACTAGTGACATTCTAGGGAGTGTATATCAGTAAAATTTTCTGTGCTTGAGAGTTAAGCCAATTATAATTAGCATAACAGTCTGCAATGAACAACAGTTTGCAGGAGTAACAGAAGAGGGTAACATCTACAACACTGCTGTCACAGTGCCAACATAGGTCAGGCACCTTTGGTTTAAGTCAGTTCAATTAAAGTCTTGAGTTTTTTAGATAACTTTTTAACAACCTGTGGCAAAAATATGGTTGATCATGGCAAACCTCTTGATAAAGTTCACACTGGCTTTAACTCTCTTGAAAATTTAAATTGATTTTGCAGACCAAGATGTGTATATTGTTGCATGTTGAGACCAATTTATACAATAATTACATATCTGGAACTTACCACATTCAGTTTAAATTTGATACCAATAAGGTATGTCACTCTCTCACAGTCTGTGAGCTGGACCTGCAACATGTCACCCAGTACAACAATCTAATGAATCATGACTGAAATTAGTTAATTAACCCATTTTTTAGTGGGGGTTTACACCTTCCAAGTTTCTTGTACAAGACATTAAGATAAGTACTATTTACACCGGGGAGTATCACGTGATCTCAATAGTACACTGTCCGCACAAAATGGCTGCAGAAATCGCCACTTCGACCAAGAAATAAGGGGTAAGCTCATTGTTATTGATATTTTAGGATATGCAAAATAGGCGCAAAGTACCCGCATAATAAAAATAATTACTTACAACCTCTTCGTTTTTCCGAAGTTTTCTTGGTTTAGGCCTGAAACTCTATACAGATAATATTTTTTTAAGTACATTGTCTGAACAAACATTTAATTTGCGTATTTCAGCGCTAAAAGCATATATAATGCACGATCTTCTATAAAATAATGATTTTATCTGTGAATATATCCTTCGTGACAAGTTTCCAGTGTTTTTTCGGTGTTTGAAAAAAAGTTATGGATTTTTTTCATAACGAGTACATTGTCTGAACAAAATAATAGGAGTACATTGTCTGAACGCTTTTTTTCAATGCATCTAATGACTCATCTATATTCATTTCTTTGTAGTTTGGGGTATCGAAGCAAGCATTTCGTTCCTGCTGTTGCCTGTTTGTCACGTTTTTAGAGATTGGAAGGTAAGAGTCAAGAGTATTTTTTATATTTCTAGAAAATTCAATCCAATGTTCATGAACGATACATACTCTTGTAAAGAACTGAACATTTGTAAAATGTAAGATGTTTATTTTGAAAACAGTTCAATATCTAGTCTTCACCGTCAGTGATTCATATTCTAATTTAACAAAGTGAAAAATTTAGTTTGTGTTGGTGCACTTGTATTGCAAAGTCTTTATGGATATAACTGATACTGCATAGATATACAATACATGTTAGTCGTATTTTCTTTCAGCGCCATCGTTGTCGCTTCATCGTCAGAAGAAAACACGAGCGGAGCAAAATTCACTTCAACGATGCTCAAAAACAACCATTGCATCGCAGCTGAAAAGCGCAAAACGGAAAACATTTTTTCCCCAGTCAGGTGTCCAATTATAGTAAGTCTACAAGAAATGCCACCAATACTGTCTCCAATGAAATTACCATTTCGTTCTCCACTTAATTACAAAGCATCGCCACCTAAAAACGTGCCAAGGAAATCTCCTAAGCACGAGTGCTTTTCAAACCATCTGACAGTGGTTTTTCTTTAAAACATCAAATCAATTGTAGAAGCTTTGCCGAACTTGGGAGATTAGAATTAAATTGTGACACTGTTTGTGTCGGTGATTTAGACTTGCATCGGTGCACTGCAATTTGGGAGCTTTATTAGTGGCAGAGTACTCGTTGACTTTTTTTATACAACTTATATACATTATTTTTCACTGTTACGTTTGAAACACTTTCATCATTAACCGCATCGTGTTCAAGATTTGATGTACCACTGTTTTCAATACTCACAACATCACATTCGAAATCACAATCACGAAGGTCTACTTTCTCCAGTTTTATAGTCTAAGAGTACTTTTGAGTCTAAAGTGTTTTGTTTAACGCACTTTTAACATCTACCGCTTCATGTTCACGACTTGATGATTCATCAATGTTTTCAAGACAATTCACATCACTGACAAAAACAGTGTCATAATTTAATTCTAATCTCCCAAGTTCGGCAAAGCTTCTACAATTGATTTGATGTTTTAAAGAAAAACCACTGTCAGATGGTTTGAAAAGCACTCGTGCTTAGGAGATTTCCTTGGCACGTTTTTAGGTGGCGATGCTTTGTAATTAAGTGGAGAACGAAATGGTAATTTCATTGGAGACAGTATTGGTGGCATTTCTTGTAGACTTACTATAATTGGACACCTGACTGGGGAAAAAATGTTTTCCGTTTTGCGCTTTTCAGCTGCGATGCAATGGTTGTTTTTGAGCATCGTTGAAGTGAATTTTGCTCCGCTCGTGTTTTCTTCTGACGATGAAGCGACAACGATGGCTCTGAAAGAAAATACGACTAACATGTATTGTATATCTATGCAGTATCAGTTATATCCATAAAGACTTTGCAATACAAGTGCACCAACACAAACTAAATTTTTCACTTTGTTAAATTAGAATATGAATCACTGACGGTGAAGACTAGATATTGAACTGTTTTCAAAATAAACATCTTACATTTTACAAATGTTCAGTTCTTTACAAGAGTATGTATCGTTCATGAACATTGGATTGAATTTTCTAGAAATATAAAAAATACTCTTGACTCTTACCTTCCAATCTCTAAAAACGTGACAAACAGGCAACAGCAGGAACGAAATGCTTGCTTCGATACCCCAAACTACAAAGAAATGAATATAGATGAGTCATTAGATGCATTGAAAAAAAAAAGCGTTCAGACAATGTACTCATATTATTTTGTTCAGACAATGTACTCGTTATGAAAAAAATCCATAACTTTTTTTTCAAACACCGAAAAAAACACTGGAAACTTGTCACGAAGGATACATTCACAGATAAAATCATTATTTTATAGAAGATCGTGCATTATATATGCTTTTAGCGCTGAAATACGCAAATTAAATGTTTGTTCAGACAATGTACTTAAAAAAATATTATCTGTATAGAGTTTCAGGCCTAAACCAAGAAAACTTCGGAAAAACGAAGAGGTTGTAAGTAATTATTTTTATTATGCGGGTACTTTGCGCCTATTTTGCATATCCTAAAATATCAATAACAATGAGCTTACCCCTTATTTCTTGGTCGAAGTGGCGATTTCTGCAGCCATTTTGTGCGGACAGTGTACTATTGATATCATGTGATACTCCCCGGTGATTTATGTCTTGTACAAGAATTTTTCATATGTAAACACCCACATTTGAGCAACTTTTGTCAGAATTTATGTGACATAATATGCGATAATTTTCTTGCATGAGAATAGAGCCTGTTCTATTTTTTCACAATTTCTTGGCTGTCAAATTACTGATAAGAAGTGTTAGATGGGAAAAACAGGTGTGGGAGAGGTAGTTCAGGTACATTTTTTAAAATTTTGTACACAATGGCTTGGTCAAAGGACAAAGTTGACCAACTGATCAATTTATACCAAAAAAGGGAACATTTATATGATACAAGTTTAAAGTACTATCACACTGAACAAAAAAAGAGAGTTTTTAAGATGAAATTTAAAAGTCATTTTAATATGTATTGGTCATTCAATTAAAGATAAGAACACTTAATGCATTTTTTTAAAAACATAAACCATTAATTTCATATTTTCTTTAAAAAATCAGAAACTCGTCTGCATGCTAAAGACAATATTATGTGCTGAAGACATCTTCCCGCTATTTTGTGATTAATTGTCAAAGCAATTCTTGCTAGATCTTGTGTAGAAAAATTTCTTGTACAAGTCATAACTTTGCCTTATCTTTAATGTCTTGTACAAGAAACTTGTTGTATGTAAACGAAGCCTATTGTGGAAGGTAATCAGATAAGATTATCTCAATATCTGAAGCACTTATCAGCTCTGACTAGGATTTCGAAAAAAAATTTATACATGGCAATAAAAAGTTGTACCTAATGATAATTATTTTACTTATAACATAACAAAAGTTTACATTTTTTTAAAGCATATAAAATTATCTATGCACTGGTGTAATTCTCATTCAAGAACTTTTAAAATAAGTGACAAATTTTATGTAATAAAGACAGGTTATAAATCTTAGAAATATTTTTTCTTATAATTTTCTTTGGAAAAATCAACATTCTTTTCCATTTTTCAGGTAGAAAGAATAATCTTAACATAATAATGTGAATGTATGATCTGTTGCAATTTTAATGCAGTAGTGAAAAAAAAATTAAAATCCATTCCCTTTTAACATAATTATCATATAAATATACAGTACCAGTGTGATTTCAAAATTTCACAAATATCACCAAACTTGGATTACTCCAGATCCCCTTGGGGCTAAAAATTACAATTAACAAGTGCAAAGTGACCACTTGTGGTCAGAGACAATAAACAATAGCATATCTGACAGAATGACCTAAGTGACATTAAAATTAATCCTAGATACTTGTTTTTACAACTGTCATATCATTGCTTTCTGTAACCTACAAGAGGGGTCATAAAATGTGCCAAATTTTATGCCCTAAGGCTATAAATCATCATTATTTTTACACAGTGAGATTGCTTACATTTAGCAGATTAAATTGATGTTTTACATCATATATTTTGGTTAAATGATGAGGTTAGGAGAATAAAATAAGTTTTACTGAGTAATATTTCCATGATTGTAATTATTTGTACTTCCATGTCAGTTTTTACATTGTTATAATTAACTCAATAATTAAAATACAGTTTCAGAAGTTTAATCATAAGATGGGGAATTTAATTCTGATAAAGAAAATTATAACTTTAAATGCCGTATTTACAGTATAAAATGCATATTTTAACAGAAACAATACATGCAGTGCATAAATTGACCGACATACACCAAAAGGTGTATCCAGAATGAAAAGGGTAACTACACCAAAAGGTGTATCCAGAATGAAATGGGTTAAAGAAATCATTTCTGTACTGTTTTGAGGAAACTTTTATATGCTATCCCTATACTTTCAATTTATGGTTATCTTATAAAACATGAAATTACAACTACTGAAAAAAAAGTGATAAATAGTTAAAGAAATAGATATTTCAGTGGAATAAACTTTGATCAGGAGTTTGGAAACATGACATAACTATGTGAGCAATTGCATGGCTTTGAACTTTGATAATAATTCTTTCCATTCAACGAATTTTGCAAAGTGGTGAAAGTGACAAAAGTATTAGTGAACATACTTTTCAAACCATGCAGTATCTCTAGGATAAACAGCAAATTTAATGATTTTCAAATTCCAGAGAAGGCCCTAATTTGTATGAATTTCTATATTTTACTATGATATATTATACAAAAATGCATATTTATAGAAACATTTACTGCTAGCATGTCTAGCAAAGACTTCTGTTACATGTATGGTGTATTGCAGTTTCTTGTTTTGGTTTATATTTCATGTATAAGTCTAAATAATGTACTTTTCTTATGACATTTGATGTATGTCAGAATAGAAAATTATAGTCAGAACTGATTAAATTAAGCATGGATGCCAAGATAACTAAAAATCCTTTTTGAGTGTAGTAAAAGGCCCATTTGTACAAAAACCTATTACAAAAGTATTTCCAAATTAAGTTGAAATAGTTTTGCACAAACATTTGTTCAAAACAGTGGCCATTTACAGTGCAAAACTAGTCCATCTTGAGTCAGAATAGTTTTGCACCAACAATATAAGCAAAATCTTAGTGCAAAACTATTCCGAGTCAAAAACTACCAAATAAATCATTTAAAAAAAGAGCATTATATAAAATAACAATATGTTTATATAAACTGAGTGACAATGTAATTTTATTCTTAAATGAAATTAAAATTTTGAAAAATGAACAAAAGAAAAAGTTTTATCCTTCTCCTGAAAAAAGTAAAAAATGTAGTTGTAGTATAGTCTTGCGCTGAGCCCTCGACATGTACACGACATAATTATCTCCATGTGCTGAACATTAAATTTTGTGCCATGTAATTTTAAAATCTTTTGATGCATGACACTCTGAGTTACCATGTATACAGGATTTTATGACCTTTGATAAACTGGATCAAAGCTGAAAGGATAAAAAACTGGCACATGTTGTCTCCATGTGCTGTCGGACACATACAGGATCTGTTACCTTTAAACTGTAAGTGTGACCATGACATTTCAGGTAAGGATGTGGGTTTGGCTTGTCTTCTTAATGTGCTTAATATAATGTGCTATTTAATTTCAAAATTCCTCCACACACGAAAAAGTTATAGCCCAGACATGAAAAAGGGGATGGATTTGACCTTCAGACATTTGAGGCAGGAATGTTAAAGGTAGATTTATGAAGAGAAACTTCCTGCTTTTGTTCCCTCTATTGTTATTTTTAGTCACATAAGCTATAAAATAACGGAATGAATGATATCAACAAAGAAAATCCCATGTAAATACTTGAATGGTTACCTTATATTGAGGTGGGCCCAAAGACTGGAGGGACACCAATTCTGGTTGAACAAGCAAACCGACAGACACCACATCTACTGACTGACCTGTAGTATCGAAACTAAACTGTTATCAAGATCATAGGTCATACAGAAGTTCCAAGAAAAATTCATAGTACCTTTCCAGGATTTGTCTCAATTTTCATTGACCTAAATTATGCTTATTAATTTGACATGAATGAAGATTCTTGATTAAATGCCGTAAAATATACTTAAAAAAGTAAAAATGATTATTAAAACAGCATAAAAAGTCCTTATAAATAGTTGGAAGTTGATGGGATTCAAATTTTACGTTTGCTGGTATTATGAAAATGCACCAAAACAGGTAAGACAGCATTTTGTCAATACAATCATTACACCAGGTTTTCAGATAAGTTGAATAGGAAAATTAGTCATAAGCAATATGGTATATGGCTAAGAAGGCATTTTAAAAGAATATTCAGGTCGTTGGTTCGAATTCCAGAATGTTAAAGGTTGCTTTATTTGTTTTTAAAAGCAATCATATATCCATTTTTCTTGGTGTATATTCAACTGAAGTTAAAAGCCCATTTCTTGTTACCAGCGTATATTAGGCATCTGTTCTCGTAAAGCTCTAAATAGGAAGCGAGCAACTGCTTTCCCAAAAAATTAACTGTGTCATACATTTGTATAGGGTATGAAGTATCTACATATAAAATCAAGGCAAAACGAAGTTCTGTATTGACGCTTAAGGTCCATGCATATTTTAGACATAATATAAATGAAAAATAAAGGTATCCAAAATAACGGAAGAAAAGAAATCAAAAAGAACAAACTACATGTAACCTTAAATTGCACTTGCTGCAACAACCTGAACCGTCAAACATACGGTGCAAATTCAATATGCCTACCTTACGCATATTGAGCTATTCAGGACATGGGTCATTCAGATTTTTCCACGAAAAATTTAAGTTAACTATTTAAGTGACTATTTTCCATAATTTTCAAGTACTTAAATGATAACGTTATCGGACCAGATTTAGCTACATAGTCAAATGCGCTCAAATCATATTTGGAAAACAATGTATAATTTATCTTGGTTATTCAAATTAATATCAAGCAAAATATATGTTGATAATCTCAATATTTACTTAATGTTCAAATCTGGATTTTTTTGCCATGAAGAACGGTTGACTCTTGGAGTCATTTGTAGATTTTGTTTATAAATGCTTTTCTTCTCGTTGATGACTCTTCAATGCGCTTTCGCCCATAATGCGCTATGTCTATAAATGTATCCAACACAACGCAAGTACACTTGTGTTTGTTGCCCTTAAAATCCTCTAACCATGCTTTATAACCACCATTTGTGAGCAATGTCGATGAGAAATGCACTTATTTCGGCTCATTTTCACAAATTTTTGCGACCATGACTTTTGGTAAAGGGAAATCACTCCGGAAGCAAGCGTGCCTACATTCCCGAATCCAGTACGTAGTTGATAATCACAAATCAGCAGGTTCGATGGACTGATACAGACTTGGCATCAAATTCAAGTACTTCTCGAGGCCTGTGTGAACCATGCAAGAGCTGTCCATAAGACAGCACGCTCGACTATTGTGGGTGCTTGCTTATAAAACAAACTTTAATCAGTACGATAGCAAAATAAAATTCTGCTGACTCTTTAGTATAAACTAGAAAAGTTGAATCATAAAAAAAACTCAAAATCTATCACTATATATTTAATTTTTGGTAAATTAATTGTTTGATACAAAATGTACCCCTGAACACTATTGCTAAGTTTGATATAACTACCATGAGTGGTTACTAAAGTATGTGCATGGTAGTACCGTGCATGCAAAACTTTAACCAAATTTTCAAAGTCAAACAAGGGCCATAATTTATACCAAATTTATAAAAGAGTTATCTGACTTCATTGTGTGACACCCCTTAAGACATTACTAAAGTTTCAAGTCAATATCATAAGTGGTAACTGAGATATGTGCATGATATTATCTTGCATGCAAAACTTTAACCAAATTTTCAAATTCAAACAAGGGCTATAATTTGTACCAAATTTATACAAGAGTTATCTGCCTGGATTGTGTGACACCCCTAAAGACATTAATCAAGTTTCAAGTCAATATCATAAGTGGTAAATGAGATAGGTGCATGATAGTACCTTGCATGCAAAACTTTAACCTAAGCTGCAATGCCGACGCCAACGTGACTGTATATTAGCTCTCCATATTCTCTGAATAGCCGAGCTAAAAATGTTTTCCACATGGAAATCTCTTTCCCTTGTATGTAAAGTTAATTTCATTATAAAATGAATAAGTCAATATGTAAGTCAATAGGTCAAGAATTTTAATCCTAAGTATGCTTAAAAAAAGATTATAGTGAATTAAATATAGAATACTTGAAAGGCAAGGAGTTAGGAAGGCAATTTATTTTATAAAATATGAACTTCATGATAAACTTGTAAGGGGATTAAATATACTTTATTGTTATATTTATACTCAGCTCATTTTAATCACCCATTTAAGAAGAATATCATTATCTTCAACCCATAATTTGAACAAAGCAAATGTATGTGCCAGTATAAGATATGAAAGTGATTTCTGTTTGTAACAAAAAAAGGTCGTACAGCCTTGAACGAGGATGGTGGACCCAAAAAGCACATAAATTATACAAACAAAATGTTTGTAAAAAATAAAAATATGCATGCATTAAAGATATCTTTTTAAGCACTGTAATGTAACAGCTTTCACAGATTATTAACTCATTTAATTCTAATAAACTGAGATTAGAAAAGAGAACAGGTTCACTTTGATAGGGACAGACAGACAGATGGATGCTGGACAAATGACCTATAGTGGTAAACTGACATAGGTAATAGATGACTTCATTATAGAGACAATCACTGCAAGCAGGCAGACAAATGAGTCGGTGTGTCTGCAGTTAACTAATCTAAAACAAAGTTGCTTCCTACATAACACTGTGGTCTAATTACTTTACTCATTAATATAACACTGTGGTCTAATTACTTTACTACTGTGGTCTAATTACTTTACTCATTAACAAATAAGTGGTGTAGACTTAGAGTAGAAGAAAGTATTCAGTGTTACATAATTAACAAGTACTGCAATATAATGCTGAATGTGTCTTCAACAGCCAATCAAGGTTCATAATATCTTAAGCAAGTTCCCATAAGCTTGAACCTTTCCTGTTGTTTTTTTATAAGGGATCAATGTAAGCATACTACAGAACAAGTTTGGTGACTTTCAAAGTTCTAGTTAATGAGAAGAAATAGTTTAAAGGTTTCTCTATATTTAGTTAGTGGCCCCTTTGTGCAGCAGACCAGAATCTAAGTATGGTGACTTTCTAACCATTCGTTCAGCAAGAGATTTCTTTTTTTAGTTATAGTGGCCCCTTTGTGCAGTGGACTGGAACAATTCCTGTTGTTTGTTAAAAGGGTCAATATGAGGATGCATAAGAGCAATTTCGGTCAAAATCTAACATATAGTTCCAGGGAAAAAGAGTTTTAAGTGAAATGTTGACAGTGGACGCCAGACAGCACATCCAACACATCCGTACTGAGCATTTTAAGAACCTTCAAGTAACACAAAACATGCATCAATACACACAAAAAATTATAGTCCTTTAACAATTGCCATGTTTCTATTCAAAAAGTTGCAGTATTATATACTATATACAGTTAACTCCGCTTATAACGAACTCCTTAGGACCTATCAAATTTGTTCCTTATATCCGGAGTTTCTTATATCCGTATATCAAACAAGTTCCTTATATACGATGTATATATATCGAACTAAAATATATATAGAAAAAGTATTTTTAAAGTCAAATTTAATTAAAAGCAAACCATCTTATAGTTGCTTTTGATGTTCATACCTCATTTTCAAGAGTTACAAAGATCTATAACTGTTAATTTATTTTCTAATGTGAGCGTTTATGTTTTTTCTCCATGATACATGTACAAATGTAAATGTTTTATGAATGGGCAGAAATTTCAAAACTCCGTCTGTATAAACATCAATTGAGGAAAGCTGATTTTTGCTCACTTGCCATAACCTGAAATATTTACGAAGGTATTTTTCCCAATCTGCGATTTCACACCGTCCGCATGCTTTTAATGAAACGCTCACAATTATTTACGTTAAATATTATTACTTGAATATCGTACTTAGCAATTATATTCGTATTCTCATTAAACTAGTTAACTAAAAGGTTACATATGTGTAATAATTTACATTAATGAATTTCAATGAAAGTGCGCTATTAAAAATACAATGCAGACGGCAAAAGAAAAATGCAAAAATCAACAAAATTTTGAACTCTTCGGTACATATCTGCAGTTCGATATATACGATCAATTTACTGTACTTTTTTCATTGTTGGGCCAGTAAATATTGTTCCTTATGTCCGAAGTTTCCTTATAACCGGAGTACGATATAACCGTATATTTTTACATTAAACAAAGAAGGGAAAAAATCGGGCCAAAAAAACTGTTCGTTATATCCGAAGTTACGTTATATCAGGAGTCGATATATACGGAGTTTACTGTAGTAAGTATTATAAGTACTTTATTCTTTTAACCATTAACACAAAACTAATTGTCTGGTTAATATCAGTATTACTTCTATTGACTGTAAAAACCACACTTTTCTAATCTGACCTAATTTGTTTGGGTTAAAATTATGTGGTTGAGGAATTTCCTCTTTTCAATATTTTGAGGTTCATTACACTTCCGAGAACTAGAAATCAACTTAAGGCACTGAGTCTCAAAATAAACCAACAACTAATTGAAATGTAACTCTCCACCAACCAAGCTTAAATATAAAGAAGCCATCCTGTACAGGCTTGTAAAGAAGAAAACAAGGTTTCTTTGAAATTGAACATTTAGTGTGTTACCTACTTTGTGAAAATAGTCCTAATCAAGGTTATAAATTAATGCTCTTAGTGACACAATAGTTCCATTAAATCATTCCCTGGAGACCTGACAGTTGTAAAGAGGAAGATATATCATTATGGCACAAGTTGCAGTCACACTGACCTTGTCCTAAAAACGTATACCCCGTTGGCAGGAAACCTAACCCTGAACACCTGGACACTTAAGCTTTTTATGAATGGATGGCATCAGATGGAGCCACCACCTACTTACTTGACAATCTTAAAATACTTTGGGCAAGTTTATCACAGTCAGAAAGAACATATCCTACTTGAATGAGGAAACCTTGTGTTCTGAAAGTTTATTTGAGCAATTGCTTTCACAAGGCAGGAAATCCTGCATGCTCCATTCCCAAAAGCAATGGATTATAATGTTTTTTTTCCAATTTCATGAACCAGTATGCATGATAGTTCAGTGCCATAGAAAACACCTTAGGGTTGTTTTCAAACAGAAAGAATGCACAAATTTACAATGATTTTAAGATACCTCTCCCCTACAGTCTGACTTCCTTTATTATTGTAGGAACTGAAATATATTTTTCTGCCCTTATTGGAATACAGCAAAACATGCGAACAAATACTATTGCAGAAATTGTTGACAAGTGGTTTTTTAATGAATTCCACACAGTTTGTATGATAAATCAAATGGTGGATTGTTTTCTCCCAGTTGGTCTGTACTTACAGAGCAGTTATTATTCAAAGTGGGTTTCTATCCCAGGCCTGACTGTATCATAATGTAGGATAACATATAATTAACTCATTTTCCATCCAGTTACCTAATTTATATCAGTGAAATATTTATTGGCATTGATGACAGCAATAATTGTAAATAGTCTGAAAGTGCCTTACAAATGGCTGCAAAATGAAACATCAGTTTTGACAATGTTATAAAACCATGTTATTTACTGAGATTTATTTACTTCCATGTAACAATAAACTTTCTATCAGTAAGATGGCAACGTCTAGACACTTAAGTTATCTTGAGTTTTTTTTCTGTTTTTATGAACTGAATGCACAGTAATTTTGACATATGAGGCTGGTCTGGTATAAGATGTCTTGACTAATATCAGCTTCAAAAAGAAATGAAATTCTTAAATGATCTTGAAATCCTTTCAAAGCTTTCCGATTAACCTTTAAGACTGTCACTGTAGATTTCTGAATATTTTTGTATGGAGCACAAGGTCTAGCCGGTACAATGAAGAAGGTAAAAGTATTTTCATTAGGCCTGTAATTATACATTCGAACATGTGATTTAGTCAATACCAGCTTTGACCATATTAGTATTAACGTTATTCAGCCATGTGCTTGAACCGAATATTCACTTAATACAGATAAAAATTGCACTGATTTAAACTAAAATCATTTAGAATTTACCTAAAAGCAGATAACATCTAGTGGTTCAAGCTTCGTTTCATTTCAATTTTATGTTTGGGCTATGTTTGTCGTAATGTCATACCCCATGCAACAGTTGACAGATATTTGTCTGATTACATGTGTATTTAATAAGGCGTTTATGGATACAGCTGTGTTTGATGTTGGTTTACAATTGAATAAATGGATTTTCATAACTTTCTGGGTTTTAAACTGATTGGGAATTCATTTAAATTTGACGGTCAGTTAAAATTTGATATCATACAAGTGGTGAATGTGCATTTGGGGACATCCAAAATGTGTTTATGGTCTTTATGAACAACATGTCTAGGATTGAGAACCGTTTGGAGTCGTAGATCGTCTTTGCTTGATAGTGTGTCTAGTCATTTTTTAGTAATTTTTGGGGACTAAACAGTTCTAGTCATTTGAAGCCAGAGCTTTTTGGATTACATGTTTGCTCAGTGTTTGTGTTTTACGTTTGAACAGCATTATTTTGCATGGTAATTGTGAGTATAAAGAAAGTACTATTATCTAGTCAGCAGGCTGTAATATATGGTGTTTGCAAAAGCCATATAATGTGTTCAATGGTGTTCAATGACTTTAGTATAGTATTCATATTCATGAATAAATTTTGGGATTAGTCACCCTGTGTTTGTTATGCATGGATAATGTGATGTGTTTGATGAGATTTTCGACTTTGTGCCGTGTTTGATATATTCATGGCTTAATTTACTTCAATCATGTGGCATCTTGTTTGATAATATTAGTTGTCTGACCAGTCTTTGACACATAGTCTAGTGACAAACCTGTGACAAAGTTCCTTGCATGCTTAGTCACAGTCACAGGTACTTAGGCCATGATGCTCTGACTTCAGGAAAGTTATTGAGAACATTAAAAAGCAGTAACATCCTCAGTTTTCTTTGGGCTTTCAAGTTTTGTTTCATTTCAATTTTATGTTTAGGCTTTGTTTGCTAATGTCATACCTTTGTTCAGCAGACAAATGTGTCTGGACTACATGCTGTGTTTGATGGTGTTTTATGGATAACATGCTGTGTTTGATGGTGTTTATGGATAACATGCTGTGTTTGATGGTGTTTGGGAACTACATACTATGTTTGATGGTGTTTGGGGACTACATGCTGTGTTTGATGGTGTTTATGGATAACATGCTGTGTTTGATGGTGTTTATGGATAACATGCTGTGTTTGATGGTGTTTGGGGACTACACACTGTGTTTGATGGCATTTGGGGAATACACGCTGTGTTTGATGGTGTTTATGGATTACATGCTGGCTGTGTTTGATGGTGTTTATGGATAACATGCTGTGTTTGATGGTGTTTATGGATAACATGCTGTGTTTGATGGTGTTTATGGATTATATGCTGTGTTTGATGGTGTTTATGGATAACATGCTGTGTTTGATGGTGTTTATGGATAACATGCTGTGTTTGATGGTGTTTATTGACTACATGCTGTGTTTGATGGTGTTTATGGATTACATGCTGTGTTTGATGGTGTTTGGGGACTACATGCTGTGTTTGATTATGCTCATGGATAATGTGATGTGTTTGATGAGATTTAGTGACTTTGTGCTGTCTTTGATGATATTCATGCCTGATGTGCTATGTTTGATGGCATGTTGTTTGATGGCATTTAGGGCTTTGTTGTTGTGTTTGATGGTGCTGTATTTGATGGTGTTTTGGGCTCATGGGCTATATTTGATGGTGCTGTGTTTTATGGTGTTTAGGGTTTATGAGCTGTGTTTGATGGTCTTTAGGGCTTATAAGCTGTGTTTGATGGCACTGTGTTTTATAATATTTGGGACTTATGTGCTGTGTTTGATGGTCTTTAGGGTTTATGTTCTGAGTTTGATGGTGTTAAGGACTTTTGTGCTGAATTTGATGGTGTTTACGACTTCTGTGCTGAATTTGATAATGTTTATGACTTCTGTGTAGAGTTTGAAGATGAAAATGTCTTATGTGCAGAGTTTGATGGTGTTTAGGAGTTCTGTTTGATGATATTTAGGACTTCTGTGCTGAATCTGATGGTGTTTAGGGTTTCTGTGCTGAGTTTGATGGTGTTTAGGGTGTCTGTGCTGAGTTTAATGGTGTTGAAGGTGTTTAGGCTGAGTTTGATGGTGTTTATGGTTTCTGTGCTGAGTGTAATGGTGTTAAGGGTTTCTGTGCTGAGTTCGATGGTCTTTAGGGTTTCTGTGCTGAGTTTGATGGTGTTTAGGGCTTATGTGCGAAGTCTGGTGGTATTTATGGCTTATGTGCTGAGTTTGATGATATTAAGGGTTTCTGTGCTGAATCTGATGATGTTTAGGGTGTCTGTGCTGAGTTTGATGGTGTTTAGGGTTTCTGTGCTGAATCTGATGATGTGTATGACTTCTGTGCAGAGTTGGATGGTGTTTAGGACTTTCTGTGCTGAATTCAATGGTGTTTAGGGTGTCTGTGCTGAGTCTGATGGTGTTAAGGGTTTCTGTGCTGAGTTTGATGGTGTTGAGGGTTTCTATGCTGAGTTTGATTGCACTGTGTTTGATTATGCTAATGGATAATGTGATGTGATGAGATTTAGCGACTTTGTGCTGTGTTTGATGATATGCATTGCTGATGTGCTATGTTTGATGGCATGTTGTTTGATGGCTTTTAAGGCTTTTGTGTTGTGCTTGATGGTGCTGTGTTTGATGGTGTTTTGGGCTAATGGGCCTTATTTGATGGTGCTGTGTTTTATGGTGTTTAGGTTTTATGAGTTGTGTTTGATGGTTTTTAAGGCTTATAAGCTATGTTTGATGGCACTGTGATTTATGGTATTTAGGGCGTATGTGCTACGTTTGATGGTGTCTAGGGCTTATGTGCTGAGTTTGATGGTGTTAAGGACTTTTGTGCTGAATTTGATGGTGTTAAGAACTTCTGTGCTGAGTTTGATGGTGTTTATCACTTGTGTGCCAAGTTTGATGGTATTTAGGGCTTATGTGCTTAATTTGATTATGTTTAGGGTGTCTGTGCTGTGTTTTATGGTGTTTAGGGTTTCTGTGCTGAATTTAATGGTGTTTAGGGTGTCTGTGCTGAGTGTGATGGTGTTTAGGGTGCCTGTGCTGAGTTTGATGGTGTATAGGGTTTTTGTGCTGAGTGTGAAGGTGTTTAGGGTTTCTGTGCTGAATTTGATGATGTTTAGGGTTTCTGTGCTGAGTGTGATGGTGTGCAGGGTTTCTGTGCTGTGTTTTATGGTGTTTAGGGTTTCTGTGCTGAATTTGATGGTTTTAAGGACTTCTGTGCTGAGTTTGATGGTGTTTAGGGTTTCTGTGCTGAATTTGATGGTGTTCAGGATTTCTGTGCTGAATTTGATGGTGTTTAGGACTTCTGTGCTGAGTGTGATGGTGTTTAGGGTTTCTATGCTGAGTTTGATGGTGTTTAGGGTTTCTGTGCTGAGTTGAATGCACTGTGTGTTTGATGGTGATTTGGGCTTATGAGCTATTTTTGATGATGCTGTGCTTTATGGTGTTTAGGGTTTATGAGCTGTATTTGGTGGAGCTGTGTTTGATGGTGTTTAGGGCTTATGAGCTGTGGTTGATGGTGCTGTGTTTGATGGTGTTTAGGACTTACAAGCTGTGTTTGATGGTATTAAGGGCTAATGTGCTGTGTAATATATTGTGTGTAGGGCTTGTGAGCTGTGTTTGATGGTGTTTAGGGCTCATAAGCTATGTTTGATTGTGCTGTTTTTGAGCGTGTTTAGGGCTTATATGCTGTGTTTGATGGTGCTGTGTATGGTGTTTAAGGTTAATGTGCTGTGTTTAATGTTGCTCAAAGCTTGTGTGCTGTGATTGATGGCAATATGTTTGATGGTTTTAAGGGAAGACTTATATGTTATACCTTTTATACAATTAGTGAAACAGGCATTTTTGCATTTAACAGAAAACTGAAAGCTCCAGAATACATCTTCTACAGACATCTTCAATAATGTAGGGTTACTTCCAAGAGAGTAAGTGAGCGCAATACAGTCAAACAGTAACAAATTGATTTAGATTTTTCAGGTTTACAGAAATTGCTCTTAATAAATGTCAAAGAATTCTATATCAATGTAACATACTTTCCGTGTATGAAGAAAAACGCCATGGAAGTTTTTTCCTCATTTTGTTTTATTACCTTTAAGTCTTTACAATACCCCTGTCTTACAGTCATGGAAGCCTGATGAAAATTCAATAGTAGTATACATATGTCTCAATTATAAAGTATGTATTTATCAAATCTCTGAAATATATTATCATAATGAGTAAGGGTTAGAAAAGGAAACATTGTAGGGGCTATGTCATGATGAGTATGGGCTAGAAAAGGGAACATTGTAGTGGATATGTCATGAGGAGTAAGGGTTAGGAGAGGGAACTTTGTAGGGAATTTGCGATATGGAGTAAGGTGAGTAGAGGAAACATTGTAGGGGCTATGTCATGAGCAGTAAGGGCTAGAAAAGGGAAAATTGTAGGGAATCTGCTATGAGCAGTAAGGTCAGTAGAGGAACTTTGTAGGGGCTATGTCATGAGGGATAAATCTAGAAGAGGGGATTCTGTCGAGGCTTAGTCATGAGCAGTAAGGGTTAGGAGAGGAAGCATTGTAGGAGCTATGTCATGAGATGCTGTTCGTAAGCAATCTATAACAAGGTTTTACTTGTTCAGACAAAAACACCTTTGTTGATCTTGTACTGTATTGTGTTCATTGCTTACAGAGCCTCTGTAACACTTTTCCTTACCAACAATGTTGATTTCAATCTGCAGGTAGTCAAGTCATTTTCACAAGCATGTTAAAGATCATGTTTTACCACTTTAATAAGTTTATTTCAAGAGCCAGACAGTGAAAGTTAAATTAGGCATACATGAGCAGTTACATGTGTAAGTCATTTTTAATGACATTTTGATCTAATAAATGAATAAAATTACTCATAATATCTAAATATACAGGATGCCTTCATTGTCATTGCTGGTACTGATTGACTGTAGAAGGATCAACAGACTATAAATGACACTGCACTCTGTATAGCACAGTGCTGCTTTCAGAATTCAAAACATTTAATAGCGTTATCAAAAATAATGAATAGATTGTGCGCTCTATTGTATGGCAAATAATACATACTGATATAACATGTCATAGGTGGATACATTCTAATCAACTAGATTCTATCATAACACCCACATATATCACAGAATGCTGTAAACTGTTTGATGAACTCATCTTCCTGCTAGCAGACAAATCCTGATCAATGTTTGAAACTTACAATCTGCATCAACTCCTAGACATTGAGAATCTACAGCATTTAGATTAATACCCAAGCTTTCAGCTTCTTACAATGATTTATTATCTACAAAGATTTATTAGGTCTCAATGTTTCAATAATCCAGACTATCGAAAGCAATCATGCACTGACATCACAAAATGTCAGCAAAATTACACGTTTATATATGTTATAAACATACAGATTTAATGACTTGGTGTAAACTTATTCAATTTACTGCAATGTTTCTGAACCATACTGATTTGGGAGATCAGCAATTTTGAAAGTCACCGCTTACTGACAACTGAAGCATTAGTATATACTGACGTGGAGACAATTTCACCACTTTGGATTTATACTTATTTCTTTGTTTACTCTCCATTTCAAAAATTTTTACATCTCTCAAAACACTACAAATGGAACCGACCTTAAAGAGAGAGGGAGGCAATGTGGACTGATTCAGTGTTTTGCCTAGGGACACTACCACCACTTTGCACTGGTGGGAATCAAACCTGTGACCCCCTGACTGTGAGGTGAACAGGCTACCACTACACCATGGCAGCTCCAACCTTTTGAATCAATTAAGATCTCTGTGTTATATATTTGTCCAGGCAAAGTTTATTTCTTAAATTAGTCACATGCAAATCATGTTGAACTTGGTCAGTTATCTTAATGACAATACAGAAGAGAATGGTGTATCAGACATGTCTATATAAAACAAGTATCATGTATCTTTTTGAAACTTACTAAGACTAAAAGGAACAAAACTAAAAGAAAAATGCTTCCTGTTCCCAGTAGTTTACAAATTTGGTACCCATACATTTTTGTATTTCATCTGACAGTCAATGATGTCCTAATCATTTGCCGAAGGATATGGAAGGGTGATAACTTGTCAGAAATCAACCTGCAGTTTTTCTGGGTTCAATTAACGATGATGGCAAAAGCGACTTAGAAGTTTCAAATGAGAGGTTCTCTGATACAAACCCATTCATAAGCTATGTCAATATTGTAAACCCAAATACATTGATACTTTAGCCTCTCTTTTCTCTTGGCAATAGAACTAACATTTATTCTAGAGGGTATAAAACCACTAATTTCTGTAATTCATTCATAGAAAGCAGTATAGGTCAAAGTGTGTATTTTCTGGAGACTTGAAGATGTAATTCATCATAGCATCAGTTCATTTAATCAGAAATGTGTCAACTACATCCAATCTGTGCAAGACAAAAGCTCTGTTCATTGACCTAACCTCAACTGATGAATCATAGCAGAATAGGCCACAAAAAACACTGAACTGTTTAAATATGTATTACCACTGCTATCTCAGGAAGTGATCCCATAATACTTCAAGACTAGAGGAAGTATTGATGAAGGCAAAAAATGTCTTGTCAAAAATTACACCATTTTGCTAGCCTCATTTGGAAGCTCAGCATGCTATTTACTACATTTGAAGTCTGCTCATGTGGACGTATCACTTATCTACATGGTCCTGGTTTGAGCAAAATGTGGACTCTCATCCAACCATCCCAAAAGCTCACTACATGAGATTTGCTATCTAGATCCTTACTTTTAATTTTGTACGAATTCTGGAGGTTGCTATGTTGTTGTTTAGGTTCTGCAAGAGTCGAACAACTTCCTGTTCTGCGAGTGTCTGTGACTCATCTCTCACTGCTGCTGAGAACACCTCCCCTAACCAGCTGATCATACATTAAGGATTGGTAAGATAATTTCATTTAAACATGCAACTTCCTCTCAGACTAAAGTCATTATGTAGACTTAAAAGATTAGCCAGATCAGAGACTTTTAGAAAAAGTTTGCTTAAGACATTACAATATCAGAATCTTTTCTTACTCTTACAGAAACATGAAAAGGATTTGTTGATAACAAGTAATGGAAAAGTAACTGGGAACTACTTGTGTCTTCATGGTATTACAACAAAAAAGCACTAAATACAGATAAAAAGGAGAGACAAGTTGGTAATAGTTACACAGAGTTACATTATCTAGTATTCTACACTTCCTACTGCAGCTTCCTTAATATTGGTTAAGATTTATTTTTAACTTCTTCAAACTGCTGCAGACATCCACTAGAATGGTTTGTCATAAGAACAAGAGAGCCATAATGGTCCTATATTGCTCACCTGAGTCACACTGCTCATCAAGAAAAATATTCTGATACATTTTCATGATGACTGAATGCAAAGTGTGGCCTCATCCATGTTCACAAGCTTTTTCTTTTTATTTGCCATCGTGACCTAGTTATTGACCCCAGATGGCCCAGGACAAACATTCTGACCAATTTTCATGCAAATTGGGTATTAAATTTGGCCTCTAGTGTTAACAAGGTTTTCTTTTGATTTCCCACGGTGACCTAGTTTTTGACCCAACATGATCCATTTTCAAACTCAACCTGGATTTCTCCAAGACACTCATCATCACAAAGTTTGATGAAGATCCAATGAAAAATGCAGCCTCCATTCATACACAAGGTTTGACAACATGTCCTAGATGACCAATATTCAAACTCAACCTGATTTTTATCAAGATATACATTCTGACCTAGTTTCATTAAGATTCAATGAAAAAACAATTTCTATTGCACACAAGTCATTCTTAGATTTAACCTGGTGACCTAATTTTTAATCCAGGATTACCCATATTTGAACTCGACATAGATTTCATGAAGAAGGTCATTCTGACCCAGTTTCATAAAGATCCAGTGAAAAATGCAGCCTCTATCATTGCATATAAACAGTTTAGTGTCAATGTCAGAAGACAGTTGACGGACAACAAACCATCACAATAGCACACCTTCAGCATTACATGTATGTAACATAGAATCAGTGACACAGTGTTCTAACCTTAATGTCAATTTGCCTTCCATCGTTTCTTTACTAACTTTGATTTCAGTTACCTACAACAGAAAACCTTCACAGACCAATGGTCTGATGGATAGGTCATGTAAAAGGTAACAGAAACTACAGACAGTAACTCAACAGTGTATGTTTAAATCTATAAATGACCGTTGTTGAACATATTTTTTACTTGGTAACTAGATTCTATCCTGTGTTACAGTTACAATTCATATTATTTTCCTTCTTTCTCTACTGCTTCAAAAGGCTAGCATGTGTATGATGCTTTTATTGTTGTACTGTCATAGTGACAAATGTAGTGTCACATATACATCTCTCAGAAAGCGGTGTGACATGCAAACTGCTCGTTATAGAAAGGATACTTGTCTCTCATTTGCTGCATTTCTTCTATAGCTTCTGGTGCTGAAATGTATACAAACATCAATTTAAACAATGCTTCTTTTCAGTCCTGTAAGCTACGTTGTCTATTTTGAAACATTTATAGATCTATGTGACACTGCAAAACTGCCTCATTTAGACAAACAGAACAGTATCAGAAGAGAACAAATTAACCGATCATTCAGACATCATAATTATGGAACATATTTCATACTACAATCAGTTTTGTGCTTAGACTTTGCATCAATACAAATTGTTCTATAAATATACATTCTTCAAAAACAAGTGTTTTACAGTATTTCTGCAAGTAATTAAAATGTTGTTTTACTCTTTTGGTGTAACAGTTGTATTTAAAAGTTCTATAATCACATGGCCTAATTGCGTAATGATGTACAATGTTTCAGTGATATAACAACGTCTGATGAATTGACTGTCGTAATGACAAGAATGAACCTGTGCATTCTGACAAAAAGTTTTATTTTTTCTTGTTAATAAAAGTGTACATTTTGCAATGTACTTCTGCAGAATAATTAAATATAAAAAATACTAGAACAAGAGGTCCAATAGGGTCAGTAATGCTCTACTCGACAGTTCTGAATACTTTTGCAATCAGAGGTCACAGTGACCTCCACCCAATGACCCCAGAAACAGTAGGGGACATCTACTCAGATAGACCAATCATTCTATGAAGTTTAAAGACTGTTGTTGATAATTTATTTTAGATCTCAAAATATTGAGCTGAAATTATTTTAAAGTTCGGGTCACTGTGACATTGAACTTTGACCAACTGACCCCAAGAACAATAGGGACCATCTACAGTATGCATGCAACCTTCTGAGCAAGTTTGATGAAAGCAGAATGAAAATTGTGACCTGTAGTGTTATCAAGGAAACACTATCGGAGGTCACTGTGACTTTGAACTTTGACCCACTGACGCCAAAAACAATAGGGATTATCTACTGGTTGCATGCAACCTTATGTGCTAGTTTCATGAAAGTCAAAGAAAATAGTGACCTGTAGTGTTACACAGGAAACGTTTACTGACAGACGGACAACCGACAAACCACCATTGCATAAGCTCAGCTAGACAAGCAAAAAATGTACAATATGATGTGAAAGGTGTGACACCAACGCCGACGCCGGGGCGAGTAGGATAGCTCCCCTTTTCATTGAAAAGTCGAGCTAAAAATGAAACATACAATTACAAACTATCTTTTTCATTTGTCTCATCCTCAAATTTCTATGTTAACATGATAAAAAAACTTTTTAAAAAATCTTTAAAATCTTTTTTATCTAAAAAAAATGACCGGCTTGGTCCAAGCATTTTTAGCGGGTTGGTCATGAGACAGCAAACAAACCTATTATTAATTTTGGCCTTAGCCTGTGATACTGAGAAGTTACAATCATTTCAACAAGCCCACCAGAAACTGTGTACAGACAGACTTACAGATTGTCAGACACTAATATAGATGCCTCTTTTCTGTTGGGATTCAATTTTGTCAGTAAACATTTTCATTTTACTTAAGTGTCTGTAAATCATCAATCCCATGCAGAATGATTTGAAATGGTTGCAGACAGGCTTAAAAATGTAAAACAATACTGGTTCCAAAAGTCTGGAAACTGTGAATATTAAGCAAACAATTTAACACCTGTATAATATCTTAATGTTTTGTTTGCTTCCTAAGGCAATACAAATGATAACCAACTCTAGAAGGCAGAGTCCTGGGATTTCAATATTTCACAATTTCAAGTTGTCAAAACAAAAACTTCAAACTAGCTTTAGCTGGAGCTACTTTGTTGAGAGAGATATAAATTGCTTGTCAGAGTCTGAGATCTGAGTAACTTCCAACAAATGAAGCATCTTTATCACTGCAATTCCATCATAATTATAGCAATTATTTAAAGAACCACACCCTAAACCTTGAAGAGCTGTTTGTAAAACATGTATGCCCCCTTTGATGCAATCAGTAATGTGGAAAAAGAAATACATGTGACCTGAAAAAAAAACAATTTGGCCTTAAAAAGAACAACTTTTAGTCGCAAAAAAAATTAATTGGCCTTAATTTTTCTTTTTAATTTGGCCTAAAAAAAATTCATGTGGCCAAAATTTTATTTTAAAAAGTCCCTGTGACCTTGACCTACTGACCCAGGGGTCATCTGCTGGTCATGACCAACCTCCACACTTAGTTTCAAGATGCTAGGCCTACACATTGTCGGATAATCATCCAGAAACTGTTTTACTATTCCCAGTCAGTGTGACCTTGACCTTTGACCTACTGACCTCAAAATCATTAGGGGTCATCTGCTGGACATGACCAACCTATAAACAAAGTTTTGGGATGCTAGACCCATGCGCTCTTGAGCTATCGTCCAGAAACCGTTTTACAATTCTGGGTCACTGTGACCTTGAGCTTTGACCTACTGACCTTAAAATCAATAGGGGTCATCTGCTGGTCATGACTAAACTCCACACTTAGTTTCAAGATGCTAGGCCCACTCATTCTAAAGTTATTGTCTGGAAACCGTTTTACTATTTCGGGTCACTGTGACCATGACCTACTGAACTCAAAATCAGTAGGGGTCATCTTCTGGTGATGACCAACCTTCACACTAAGTTTGAAGATTGTAGGCCAAAGCATTCAGAAGTTATCTTCCGGAAACCATTCTCTACCGACCGACCGAGGTGCAAATCAATACACCCCCGCTAACTTAAAACCTACAATTAGCACCTTAATGTCAGAAATTTAAGATTCATACAAAAAACAGCAATGATAATTGTTAAATTTTGCAAAATAAGACATGTTGTAGCACCATTAAAACTTTGTTTTTAATTTTTGGGTGGATATATCACTGTATTGTGAAAGATTAAGATTGTAATTTTGTCCATAAAAAGTAATTTCTGGTAATAATGTTCTTCTTGAAAAAGGCATTTATATCCTTTGAACGCCTGTAACGTAATAAACCGTACAGCAGGTTAAGACAGGTTTGGCCTTCCATAGAAGTGACAGTTACAGTATGGAACATGTTTTGTCTGTATGAATTGAAAGGCTATGCCGACAGCTCCTGAATGTTGAAAACTCAGACGTCCGAGGCAAATGCTGACACTTTAAGACAACCTTGAAAATGACCTTGGACACAATTTTACCAGCTTTGAAAATTTTCATTTTACCAACGTTCGCGTACAGGCCCCTGTGGGATAGTGTTTTGAGCGCGTGCAAATATTTTCTCACAGACATAAAGCAGACATGCCGTACTCAAACCTAGGTATATTGACATCTTATGAGAACGCTTGAAATTGACCTCTCATTAGAAAAAAAAAAAAAAAAAGTCCATGCGCAGGTTAGCAGACAGGGTGACCCCTGCGCGTGACCTCTGTAGGTGGGCCAATGGAAATTTTACTTTCATGTTACAGCTCAATCTATTTGCTGACGTATACAACACGCACAGTAAACCGAAAGTAGCCATAACGTGATGTACAGTGTTTACAAAAACATGCGCATGCATGTCTGTCGAGTGTGTAACAAAATATGCCGGTGTGCAAAGGATATATGATGCATTTACTAATTTACAAACTATATTTATTCAATTTAAAACTTAAGGGAGAAAAATTGTAGGGTATGACTCTCTGCAGGTGTGACTCTGCTGGTATGCCCAACTGCTGGTTTGACTCTATGCTGGTTTGAATGTGAGTGCTCCTGTATTTCTTACAGACTTTATTAATAATTACTTTGATAGAATAATACCAGGAAATGCAACAAGTTCATTCTTCCCTGACAATGAATGTGGTGGACTACTGTATGTGGAATACAGGATATATTCTGTCTTACAGAACTTAATCACTAATCAGGTCTTTTTCACTATACTGTAGGTTTTTCCAAAGTATTGGCAAAACTCATTAAAACAGTGGCCAGTCCTCATCTCTCCTATAAGCCCAGTGTAAATCAACACTGTAAACAATTTTGTTGCTTCTTTAAACAGGAATTTACATCATGGGATGTTTTAAACTTTCAATGACTTCATAACTTGGCTGTCAATGCAAAGACCTGACATTTTTAGATTCATCCATTGTTGATCTTTTGCACTCATGCAACCCCTACAGAAGTCATAAAGAGAATTGTCAAACTTCTTGTCGAGCAATTTGGAATACAATGAAAATATTAATAAATTCTGATCAACAATCTAATCAATTATAAAAAAACTATAATGTACATTGCGGAAGTAGGATATGAACACTTGACTGTGTCCTATAAACTAGTAGGCCTGAAACACGATCCACTGATGCAAACAGGATTCAGCAATATAAAGTCCAAGTGATTTACACTGCTAATAACTTTCTGTGAAGAAATCGTTATTACTGAAGACATATAATCCTTTCTTTGAATTTCATGCAATTTATGTAAATGAAAATCCATAATATTATGTTGTGTTTAAAAACAACCTCCCTTAGATGTTTAATAACAACCTCCCTTAAATTACCTCCCTTAGATGTGCTTGAAAACACAGTTCTTTTTTAACCTTTTCTTCTCCTATTGTACTTTGACTTTATTTGGCAGTGTGAAATAATGTTGTTTTTTAAGAGTGTTAAATATTGACAGTGATTGAAGATTTCGCATCTGAGTAAAACTTCAAATTAAAACAGTAAAAACACCAACTTTTTTGCTTTGCTGTGTAAACTGATAAAGGGAGACAACTCATTATTTTGCCTTAAACTCTGTATGTGATTACTTTAAATTGTGCATGTAAATTTGTGCTTGAAGTTTAGCACTGAAACTGTCAAATTACAGACAAATTTTTTGGTTTGTAAACAATACTGAAAAGTGAAGTAACAGCAAAATAGATTTTGAGTAGTTACCCTTTTTTCTATAAATCTCCACTTGTAGCAATGACAATAAAGCAGCGGACATTACTGACTTGAGCAAGTGTCCTGGACGAATATTTGAGGCGGTTTTAGTCTGGCGCTGTTACCATGACCATCAATATAAAACTAAATATAATCAATAACAATACCCTACGTAAATGTCCACTGTATTCTTATTCAAGCAAAGAATGTAAGACACAACTTGAAAAATATATCAAATGGCCTTGACTTCTGAACACACTTAAACACCTCCCTTCCCCCTTCACCTATGATTATAACTGGTCTGTTTGAAATTCACCTCAAATTAACCAATCATAGAAATCTGAAATTTTAAAAAGTGTTAATTGTAGGCCCCTGGCCTTGATACATTGATATAATTGGGAAAGACTTGAACTCAATATTCCAGGTCTTAAAAACTATAACCTTTAAAATAAGAATCATGGTAGGACCTGATTTTAGTTCCTTGAAAAAACATATCTTAGAAACACATTACGGTCTATGTTTAACAATTATAGCGCTATGACAGTCTAGTGACTATTGACAATGTTCTATTATATGCTATACTAGTAGTTGATGGATATAAAAAATGAATCCACGCCTACATACAGGCTTATAAAATAACTTCAGACAGAATGAGCTTGTCTCTAGTGTACTGTTTATGTGTGGGTGTGACTAGTAGCCATCTCAGCATCTATAATGTGAAAATGACAGAGAAAACATTATTGACAAGTATAACATAACAGACACAAGAGGCAATATTAGGAGTATTTCTACTGGGCCATGCCAGTTACAATTAGACTGGTGCACATGTTTATAAAGTCTCCCCATTACAACTGCTGTAAACCTTTTGCTAGAATATGTTCCTAGATTTCAGAGAGTTCCTTATTGTTAAAGAATATTACAGATGATTAACCCAATAACACTGTTCTAAACTTTAAACTTGAAGAATCAATTACTGGCTTACTAAGTACCCCATGTCCACATCCAAACATAACTATGGGCAAAGGGGACCAGTATGGGATCAAAACATTGCTACATGGAAAATAAAAGTTTTCCAAAATTTTGGACAAATAACTGACCAAAATAGTGTAGTTAGATGGTTTATAACCTGTTCCTTCCTGTCCAAGTGTAACAATTAAGATATCCACATACTTATGATATTGTGTACTTGGTGATGAGTAACAGGATATCATTCTGTATCAAGACAACATTGTGTAAGACAAGACACCATGTACTTCTTGGTAAAGGTAACAAATGATTATCACTTCCATCATGGAAAAAGTGATCAAAATTTTAGGTTTCAAAACAACTTGTGAAACAAACATATTTCTGACTTCAAAGTGCAGGTATGAAGGCATACTGGGTATTGGTGAAGCTACCTACATGTCATTGAGCCAGTTGTGTGCGTGTTGATGAGACAGGTGAGTCCAGTCACCCAGATGTTTGCTTCATCTGGTGTGTTTGCAATCAAATCCATCGATTCAAAATTTTCACCAAACACAATCGAGAAGGCACATTCGTCTGGATAAATTCCAGCAATTTCTTTGTTCTTTAAAGCTTCCGTTGTTTTTCCACTTCTAACTTCCTTAATGCAGCCCACAGAAACTGAAAAAAGAGGAGAAGATGTTATCAGTTACAATTTTCTCTGAGAAAGAATTGATTTCAACTCTTCTGACACAAAACAGATGGATAACTTTGAGCACGTTCAATTTGTGCAATGGTTCAATTTGTGCAATGTCACGACAATTTGTCAGGTTTGCTATAACTTTTTGTTTGCTGTGGGATTAATTATTATGACTATATCAGTGGGATGATTATGAGCTAGAAACCATTACCTTCTACATTTTCTAATCATAAGGGACTGGGTTGTTTGCAGGGCTTGAACCAAAGGCAGACCTTCAGTTATCACAAGAATGAAAAATTGCAATGTGGCACCATGCAGGAAGTTAGTTCATTTTTTTCAAAAGTTCACTAGTATTAGACTTTGTACAAGAGCTGTCAGTAGGGCAGTGCGCTCGACTTTTTTAGTGCTTGCCAATAAAACAAAACTTTGACAGTTAAGGGCACACAAGACTTTAACTAGGAATTTCTAAGTACAAATCAAGAAACATTTTCACAGAGTTATCTTCTCTTGCTTACTGATAGGTCTCATGATGGTACATAAGTACTCCAACTTTCAAAGTAATATCTTAAATGGTTAAGTCAACAAGTGGACAAGAATGAAAATTTTAACTGAGTATCTAAGTTAAAAAGGGCCATAATTCAGATAAAATCCTTGACAGAATTACCTTCTCCTGCCCATGTTTGGGGATCATGATGGTAAACAAGTATTCCAACTTTCAAATTAATATCTCAAACAGTTCAGTCAAAAAGTGGACTGGTACGAAAAACTTAACCAAAATTTTAAGTCGATAAAGGGCCATAATTTTTAAAACAAATCCGTGACAAAGTTACCTTCTCTTGCCTACAGATGGGGGTAATGATGTAAACAAGCATTCAAAGTTTCAAAGCAATATCTCAAAGGGTTAAGGCAATAAGTGGATTTTACCCATATTCAATGTATTTTCTAAGTCAAAAAGGGGCATAATTCTGTCAAAAACCTTGACAGAGTTATGTACTCTTGTCTGTTGATGTAGGTCATGATGGTAAACAAGTATGGTTAGTTTCAAAGCAATACCTCTAATGGTTTTGAAATAAAGTGAGGATTTACGAAAAACTTAACCAAGCTCAATACACTTTCTAAGTCAAAAAAGGGCCATAATTCTGTCAAATACCTTGACAGAGTTATGTACTCTTGTCTGTAGATGTAGGTCATGATGGTAAACAAGTATGGTAAGTTTCAAAGCCATACCTCTAATAGTTTTGAAATAAAGTGGGGTGGTACGAAAAACTTAACCAAGGTGTGACACCAATGCAGACGCCGGGACGAGTAGGATAGCTCCCCTTTTCTTCGAAAAGTCGAGCTAAAAATGCCAAAATGGCACACTAAAAGTAATTCCCTCTAAAGTCCCCTATAAGCTTTAAGCTAGATCTAAACAAGATATATGAATTGTCATTAATTGCCAAGTGTACAGTACACACAGTTAGGGAGGATGCTACAAGGTCTCTCACCAACATTTTGATATGTGAGCTTTAAGGATCAAACCTACAACTCCTGGGTGCTTTGCATTACTATTATACAATGGATCTGCTTCCCAACAGTCCTGTGAGCACATTATTCTAAAATCATCCAGTACGTCCTCTCTATGTTCAAATGACATCCAGACAGTGTTCCTCCACCCGCACTCCTACCCCACTTCCACCCTCACCCTACCCCACATTTAAAGGCCTTCCACTGTCCATCAATATCTTACAGACACAATTCTAAATTGGCTTAGCCCACACTAGGCCAGTAACATTATGCTTAATGTAGAGAGATACAGATCTGATATTACTCTGTATAAATAATGATTCCCCTGGAATTGCTCTTTTATTTAGTGTCACTGATAGAATTCTGCAAACCAAACAGACAGACACTAAAGCCATAAATAATATAAGCAATTATAAAAATAAGAATATAGTATCCTGTGGAGAAATATTGCCATAATATAGATTTATAACATTGATTACAGACTACTACAGTTATATGTTACTGTTCTCTCACCACTTTCAAAGGCATATATAGTTTTTAAGACATCCATGGAATTATGTTAATGAGGTTGTAGCATTTATCCAGATTAGTTGCTAATTATTTATTTTAACTTCTGGCAGCTAGTTGCTTAGTGCTGTAGATGGAACTTTAGTGAGCAATATCAAATCATTGAAGTAGATGAAAATTAAGCAACAGACCAAGGTTGATGGCAAACTCATGTCTGCCATTATGAATAACTCTGCCATTTTATATCATAATTCTTCAAGTGTAAACTAAAGACTTATAATAGTGGCTCAACTACTTTCTGCATGCACAGTTGGATTGAAATAATTAAATATATGGTACAACTAACTGTTCCATAACAATTAACTGTTATGGAATTGCTATAAAAAGTATGCACAGTGCCGCAAAGACTAGATATTCCACCATAAATGTCAAGATTTCAACCCACTTCATTTTTCAGTTTGCTATTCCCAATATTTAATCATGGAACTGTGAAATTGTGAAATAATAAACTTGAAAGAAATGAACATGACAGTTTGAAGGCATGAAAAGGCATAAAATCCAAAAGTCCTGAAGCTTTCTTTAAAGCTGAAAAGTTAATGAAATCAGGGATCTGCTTATGATGAAATGAGGTATAAAGAGGTGTGAAATCATGCAATCTAACAACCTGTGTATCTGGTGATGCTGATGCTTTCTCACTTCATTATGTTCAGAGGTTGTTATTTTGCTGCTGGGGGAATCAAGTGGCCAGTTAAGAACCACAATAATATTTCGCAGAGTTTGACAGGATTGGGTCACTGGCATATTTATAAGACAAACTGATCAGCAGTCTACAAGTCCAGATAAATTGGAAAACCAAGAATTAATTTTCTTCAGATGAAATGAAAAATTGACATTGGTCTTGTCCATTTCACCCGTGCCAGAAGAATGAGTATGAAGTGAATGTCCTTGGTTCAGTGGGATTATTCTAGAAGTCAACATTTTTCTCTTACTATATGTGAATATATTTCGGTAAAAGTGTGTAAGACTTCGTTGAGTGCATATACACAGACAATTTTTAAAGTAGGAGGCAGATTTGTGGCCAAAAGGTAGTAAGCTGGGCTAGTAATCCTAAGGTACTGGGTTTGATCCCTGGCTGTTCCACCACTAATTTTGTATTAGTCCTTTAAGCATGGTTCCATGTCTTATTGCTAACACTGGGCAAGCAAAAAGAATCCAGGTTACCAGTCTCTGGAAATAGCTAGACATAATGTAACAGGCAATATTTGGCCTTCATCAATTAATTTTACTATAAGAACTCTAACATAAACTGGTGTGAAGGGCCAGCAGTTAATTATGTTATTAATACAAGATGTTTTATCAAGCACTTAATATTTACTTCTGAAATCATGTACGTGTGTAAGACATTACCACAAGAGCTTCTGGAGTTAAAATGTCTAAATGGGGCAACTTAACACATTTGCAAACTTGCAAGACTTGAGCAGAATTGATTTTTCTCATTTAACTGCACTGTAAACTAAGTATGCTTGAAATAACAATTTCAACAACATTCTTTAATACTTGCAAATACATTTCAATGTTTAACGATTTTCACTTACCCCCATCATTCTGCACTGTAAACTTTCAAAAGTTGATTAGTTCTATAAAAAGATGTGAGGCTTATATTTGACAGGGAAAGATGATCAAACTGTGTATGGAATTGAAGAAAACTTGAGTCTCTCAATTTTATAAGACATTTTTGTAACTATGCTGAAACCGCCTACATGAATGTCACTGAAGAGATTAATATTTAATCACTTGGTAACAATAAAGCACACAGACTTGGTTACCAACAAATAAAATGCTCAATCAAAAACAGACTGTTGGAAGTAAGAGTAATGGGAAGTACGAGTTTCATACTGAACTTACTATGTCATTGCAGAGAAAACCAAACTATTGTTGTGAATAGTGAAACTAAATTTCAAAGAGAAATACAGCAACTTTTTTCTGAAAGTTCAACCTTGCATTAAACCAATGTAAACAATCCAAAATACTTACTTCTTGCTTTATGAGGTTTTTTCGAGGTTGGTTGCCATCTGACCTCGGTCATGTCTGGATTGAGTGAGAAGATTCGATGATACTGGCGACTGTTTGAGCGTACCTTGATCAGTTCACTACCCGCTTGCATGTACGATAAACAGTCTTGGGCTGAAAACAGAAATGACATGGCTCTTTGTTCTGTTTGTTTTTCTTGTTTTAGTCTTTAACAAGCATCTCTAAGAGCAGTAACACCTGTGTAAACCATGCAAATTAGCACAAGTGAACTTAACAGGAGGAGGAGAGCCAAGTTGGCCCTAAGTCGCTCATCTCAGCAAGTTGGATTTCCAGTAGTCAATTTTGTGATTTATGTGACTAAATACATGTACTATGTAGTTCTGTACTACCATAGTACTGAATATAAATGTATACATCGATGTAGTATTCTATACTGTACTTTACGTATTAAAGATATAGAGTACCATAGTACTTTATTAAAGTTATATTGTTAAAATGTGTGATTCATGCTACTTATAACTCAGAATAGTAGCAACTAGAGCTATCACTAAATGTGATTAATACCCCCAAAAGGATTGCTTTATAAACTGAAGAAGTTCGTAGTAACATAATACCTTGCAAACAAACTAAAAAGAGATATTGTTCTTAGCAGTTCCTCTCATTGTGCTTGACCATTGTATGAAGTTGTATTGAATTCCAACTTGTAGTTTTTCGAAAAATGCTCCAGACAGGGAAAAGTAACAAAGGGCAATAACACTGTAATTAGTCAAGATGGAGTTATGGTTCCTGTGCATTGCACTCCCTCTCACTGTGCTTGACCATTGTATGAAGTTGTATTGAATTCCAACCAGAAGTTTTCAAGTTATGCTCCGGACAAGGAAAAGTAACAAAGGGTAATAACTCTGTAATGAGTCAAGATGGAGTTATGGTTCCTGTGCACTGCAGTTCCTCTAAATGTACTTGACCATTGTATGAGGTTGTACTGAATTCCAACTAGTAGTTTTCAAGTTATGCTTCGGACAAGGAAAAGTAACAAAGGGCAATAACTCAGTAAATACTCAAGATAGAGTTATAGTTCTTGTACACTGCACTTCCTCTGAGTGTGCTTGATCATTGTATGAAGTTGTATTGAATTCCAACCAGTAGTTTTCAAGTTATGCTCCGGACAAGGAAAAGTAACAAAGGGCAATAACTCTGTAATTAGTCAAGATGGAGTTATAGTTCTTGTGCACTGCACTTCCTCTCAATGTGCTTGATCATTGTATGAAGTTGTATTGAATTCCAACCAGTAGTTTTCAAGTTATGCTCCGGACAAGTAAAAGTAACAAAGGGCAATAACTCAGTAAATACTCAAGATAGAGTTATAGTTCTTGTACACTGCACTTCCTCTGAGTGTGCTTGATCATTGTATGAAGTTGTATTGAATTCCAACAAGTAGTTTTCAAGTTATGCTCCGGACAAGGAAAAGTAACAAAGGGCAATAACTCTGTAATTAGTCAAGATGGAGTTATAGTTCTTGTGCACTGCACTTCCTCTCAATGTGCTTGACCATTGTATGAAGTTGTATTGAATTCCAACAAGTAGTTTTCAAGTTATGCTCCGGACAAGGAAAAGTAACAAAGGGCAATAACTCTGTAATTAGTGAAGATGGAGTTATAGTTCTTGTGCACTGCACTTCCTCTCAATGTGCTTGACCATTGTATGAAGTTGTATTGAATTCCAACTAGTAGTTTTCAAGTTATGCTCCGGACAAGGAAAATGCAACAGACCGCCCGACCGACCGACCGACCGACCGACCGACCGACCGACCGACCGACCGACCGACCAACCACCGGGTGACTCCTATATACCCCCCTAAACTTCGTTTTGGGGGTATAATAAACTGCTTTTATCTTCCCCTTCACTGTCTTAATTGAGAATGTAAAGGGGCAAAAAATACTATGAAATGCTGTAATTAGAATTTCAGTGCTATATTATTTGTAAATAAATTGTGCCCCTTGAAACCAGACTGTAGCATACTAATTCTGAACTTTTAAATTCCATGTACTTTTTCCATACATTTTTTATGTGAACAGAAAACAGTTTTTACTAATGACACTGAATTAATTGATAAATGACTATACCAGCTGCTCCTGATCCTAATGACTTTTTATAGCTGCATTAAATTGCTTCACATAATTGGAGGCTTTTAAATGAGCCATTATCTGAAAAAAGGTGTCTTAACGACAAAATCCAAGGACTTAAGACGGATGCAAGTAACTCCCACAGCTACAAAACCATAGTCAAATTGCTAAGACTTTTAGCAAAATTATCTTTTGTTCAGAAAAGATGTGAAAAGTGCATGAATCACTTATTGCTTAAGAAGATTATGCAAGTGAAGTCTTGCAGTTACAGATTATGCTTTTTGACTGTTTTTCATTTAATCTGAAGAATTTGGTGAGGTCTGTCACTAGTGTAATATCTTGTATGTTCCATCTTCTAAAGCTATCTCATATTACAGCTTGCAGAAAACATATGTGCTTGTCTAAAAATAACTATCCATTATATGTGCACTTAATTAACTCTTAAAATAAGCATCAAGTTTGTAAAGCTTTTGATGTGGGGCTAATAATAGAATCAGGCTAATGGAGTAGAAAACTCATATCAACAAACACAATGTTGTGGTTTTTTTTTTCTGTCTTGCTACAGAAGAGATGATTTATTTGATTAGAAATTGCAATGCTTTTTCCCTCTAACAGATAGTATATAGCTGTCAGATGTCTGCAAATAAAATAAGCAGAAGCTGCTATCTAAAAAGTTTCCACCAGCAGAATCATCTTGAGTTGATGAACTGCTTATGATCATATATATTGACTGGTTCATGAATCTGCTATTGGAGTGTGACACCTAAATATAACAAACTGATTGCCAGTCACTTTATCACAGTTTGACTACTTGTATTATAAGCCCTGATAGCTATTGAAGTAATTCCTATTTATTTGATATAACTTCTGATTAATTGGTTGTTATTGACTGGAAGGGTCAACAAAATAACTCTTTTATTATTCAACAATAGAAGGAATTGATTGGAAAGCAACAGAAAATATATCAATATATTCATGAAACTATTTCCGGCAATTTGGCTGGGATGATGACATCATGTCGCAAGAGCATTGTCATTGCATCTTTATCATCCCTAATTGTATGTTGTCAAAGAATGGGAGTGAATAAGAAGCATGGACTATTAACTGAAGTGCTATTTAAGTTATCAGTGTGACATAGTCTGCTTCTCTAAGTGAAATATCAATGTAGCAGGAATATAATAGGACTGTCAGTGACAATGACAGCATGCTGGCAAATGATGCCGAAAACCAGTGAAACATTCATAACAGTTAAGACATGAAAGGCTACCAAAGAGAAGAATTTTAGGTATCATTGTCCTTGACCTTCAAAAAGAGCAAAAAATATTTGTATCATTGTACTTGACCTTAAAAAAGAGCAGACATTTTTAGCATCACTGTCCTGACCTTCAAAAAGAGCAGAAATTTTAGTATCATTGTCCTTGACCCTCTGACCTTAAAAAAGAGCAGACATTTTTAGTATCACTGCCCTTGACCTTAAAAAAGAGCAACCATTTTTAGCATAACTGTCCTTGACCTTCAAAAGAGCAAACATTTTTTGCATCACTGTACTTGACCTTAAAAAAGCAGACATTTTAGTATCATTGTCCTTAACCTTAAAAAAAGGGCAGACATTTTTAGCATCACTGTCCTTGACCTTCAGAAAGAGCAGCCATTACTAGTATCACTGTCTTTGACCTTCAAAACATTTTTAGAAAAACTGTCCTAGCAGACAATTTCAGCATTGTGTCATTTACCTTCAAAAAGAGCAGACATTTTCAGACTCACTGTCTTTGACCTCCAAAAAGAGAAGAAATTTTAGTACCTCAGTTTTTTAAATGCAAGCATCCCCACTCTGCATTCACTGAAGAGGCCATTTTACCCCTCCATCCCTTATATATTCACTGTTGAGTAATAGTTCAGGTACAGTTCTTAAAAATTTGTTCTTGAACTAAGGAGAAATCATTCTTGAAACTTTTACAAGTGTGAGATAAAGAAAGCAGTCATTTTTAATAAGATTTGCTTAATAAACAGCTTACTAGAGTAAGCAAGTTTGGACAGGTGATGGACAGTCCAATTTTATACTGTAAAATCTCACAAACTAAGCTTGTGTTCAGACAAAATGGAGTAGCAACTCAATCAGAAAGGAAAAAATACTGAAAAATAATGTATAAATCCACACAGCCCAACTTGAAGGAAACCTAATTATGGCCTGTCAGGGATTACTCAGATACAACCAGAGTACTGTGAAATATTCCATTAAGGAAGATAGTGCCTGAAAAGAAGTGTTCAAGTTTCCCATTAGACCAGTCTAAGCTTGCTTTTGTTGGCAATCATTATGATTAGTTAGGTTTCATTAGTTACCTTTACTGAAATTGTGTGGTCAATTAACCACCCAACATACAGTCATGACATTGTATCAAACTGTTATTTGTGAAGGGGGAATGTTTTATCTCCATAACTAAAGTTACAACTTGATATTTCTTTTTTAATGCATGTCTACCCCACTGCATAACAACAGGGGAAAATGAAATGTTTAAGTAACTATGACCTTGACCTTTGACTTGCTGACCAAAGAAAAACAAATGGGGTCATCATTATGAAGTTTGAAGACTGTGGGTCATATAGACCTCAGGCTTTTGAGCAAAAACAATTTTATAATTTGGGGTCAATGTGACCTTTACCTTTGACCTACTGACCCCAAAACAATAGGTATTATTTACCCAATAAGATCGATCATCCTATGAATTTTGAAGACTGGGTCATATGGATCTCAAGTTTTTGAATGTAATAAATTTTTTAAGTTTGGTTCACTGTCAGGGTTCCCGCTGTCGGTCGCCAATGGCGCCAAATGCGACAAAAAATTAATTCTGGCGCTAAAATCTTTCAGTTGGCGAAATTTAGTGGCGCCAACAAATTAATCTCGGCAATTTCGCCATGTCAATCAAAAATCGATCGTTGTCAGTTGGCTAGTATGCGCAAGAAGGCGGAGCCAATTAGACGCTACCTGATAACGAGCACGTGGCCGTTTAGGTCGTTATCAAAGGTGTTAATTGATAAACAATCATAAGACAAAATATAACAGACCTCGGCGAATTTATAATACGTTGTTTGTAACCCGGTCACCGGATTTAATTAGCGATGCTTTGTTGACACGGCTCCAAGTATTGTAATTCACTGATAGCGCTTCGGGCGATCAAAACACAATTCATGTATACCCGTTTTTCCGATAATCACGTGTCATTACTAACTTGAAAAATTTCGGCATTGATTTTTGTCAGTATTTAAATCATAGACATACGTGTTGCAATTTTAATTTGCAAATTATTTTGGACGTAGTTTTTTCCTCTACATATAATATATCTTTGGCAATATTAATCGGCGCCTTCTTAGTCTTCAGTATTTGTTAATACTTATCTAACACTTATTCAAAACCATTCAACATACTTTTTTGTTTTATTACAAACTGTTTAAATCGCGAAAATAAAAAAATATGTGTACGAAAATCAGTTCACGGACATGCGAGGTCGCGAAAATATGTGTCAAACGGGGAATGCGAACTGTTACTTTTATTTTTGAGCTCATGGTGATGCAGAAGACGAACAGAAAAATATCATATGCAAGCCTAGATTATATGAACTCTATGACCTGTGCCTCAACCATTGAAAGTCTCACATTGACTCCTGAAAATGTTATTTTTACCCTTGAAAATTTACAAAAATGTTTGAATTAAATTTTGTATCAGTTAGATCTACACACATTTTTTGCTATCATGCTATCAAATCTTAACTAAAAGTGGTATGACTCGATCTTCTCTCCTCCAGAGTGTTCTGTAGGCTTTGAAGACTAGTGGCTCCAACTTTGGAGCCATTGGCGCAAACTTTTTCTGATTGGCGAATTTGTTGGCGCAAACTAAAATTGACCCAGAGGAAACTCTGACTGTGACCTTGACCTTTGACCTACTGACCCAAAAAACGATAGGGATCATTCACCCAACAAGACCGATCTTCATATGAAGACAACATTACAAAATAAGCTAACAAGAGATTTCAGTATGACAGCAGGCATATATGCCTGAATGAAAAAAAATGCTGATAGAATGTGGGACAGTCACAAATGGATGAGCAGCACCACAACCGAGTGCAAACATTTGGGACTTTTAAAAGAAAATGGAAAAATATATTCAGGTATATAAAAAAATGCAAAGGAAACTTAACAAAAATTTTACTTTTTGGGGTGGTGGGATTTACAGTCACCCCCGTCCCAATGATGCATAATTAGTGTTGTAGATATGGCAATGGACAGAAATGATATGGTAGCAATTCTACATTCAAGTTTCAAAGGACCATCATTCTCCTGTGTTTCATAAGCAATTCAACTAAAACTAAAGGTGCATCAGCTCTATTAGAGTAATAAATATTTCCAAAGTTTGATTGAAATTGCTTAACCAATGTGGTAGATATGATTCCAGGGAAAAAAGCAACAAAAAAACAAGAATTTTAAGTGTTGTTTCACATTTGTTCAAAGCGATTAAAGATAATGATATGTGAACATTCAACCAATACTGAAATAGCATTTATTGGGAAAAAAACTTTACAGGAGATTACTCGGGGTAAGTCGCATTCAAAATAAATTACTCACTTAACTATTGTTTTTCATGGAAAAGCATTTGTCTCACACCCCTATGACATTGACATTTGAGCAAGTGAATTATAATGTGTGCAACTAGACTTCATACTGATGCTTAGTAACCTACCTGTACTGAAATGACAGAAATCAGCTTTACTGACATTCATCTTGAGGTATAAATTATATAGGTGCAGAGACTAATCTTGCTACATTAACACTTCACCAAACAGAGATAAACTATACAGCCAATAATCATAATGAACAAAATTAATGAAATTACAAACTGTTGCCAACCACCAGCACCACTAGGCCAACAATAACAAACAGTCTGTAACATATCATTCCTTTGGTTCACCACAGTTTCACCACCATCAAATCACTGACATAAAATGTTACTTCTATATCATGGTCAAGATGTGCTTGTTGAAAGCGACACTGTTTTGACGATGTTGAAATGATAATGGTCATATGAAAGTCATATCATGTACTTACCCTGTGCTTATGACCATTGCCAGATCAATCATGACCATTGCAAGATCAATCCTAAACACTGCCAGATCAATCATGACCATGTTTTGACCATTGCCAGATCAATGAGGACCATGTTTTGACCATTGCCAGATCAATCATGACCATGTTTTGACCATTGCCAGATCAATGATGACCATGTTTTGACCATTGCCAGATCAATCGTGACCATGTTTTGACCATTGCCAGATCAATGATGACCATGTTTTGACCATTGCCAGATCAATCGTGACCATGTTTTGACCATTGCCAGATCAATCGTGACCATGTTTTGACCATGGCTGTCAACGACATGTTCATGCTTTTCCATAAAATATGCGACAATGAAATGTCCACGTAGAAACAATGTTTTGATCTCATGTCTGCATCAATGATAATCAAGGACAAGATTGTAGACCTGTTTTGACCATCATCAGCTTAACATGAAAACGTTACCATGGGAAAATGTTACTTCCATATATCACAGTCAGATCATGTTGATTATGTGGTACTGTCATATGTTTGAAATTCTGTTTCATGCACAGATTTGTAAGTATCAGAACTGTCTTACCTGATCAAGTTTTTACTTAAATGCTTTACAAATATTAATAGGCTCTATTTGGTAGTTTTGCACATTATCGTTTAATACATGTAATTAATCAGGCAATCAAATTATACAATCATGTGTATACAAACAGGACAAACATTCCCTGTGATGAAGTCATTCATGAAGTGTACATGAACTGACCATCATCAGTTCTAGATAACTGTCCAATAATGTTTGGACAAGAACTGTTCTTAAAAAGAATTAATGAACAGATCATGAACTACTTATAAATCAAACAGAGTTCTAGAAGTCACAGTTAGATCAGTTTCAAATGACTTATACAAGATGGGCACTTCAATGTTTTGAACCCTGCATAAAACTTTTAGATACATTATGACCATGGTTTAAATATGGTTTGACCAGGTATGGTCAATGGAAAATTACCATAATTATTTAGGACTGAAACATTTTTTTATTTTGAACGACGTCATGAGGAATGTTATTCTCCCTGATTCACCCTTTGTACCAGATGAGCCAAACAAGTGCAACAGTGTATATACCCTCTTCTTCCAAGGATACCATAATGAAAATTCTTGGTCTGTATAATGCACTATCTCAGAATCTTGAGTTATTCAGATATATCAGCTATTTTTAACTTTTTAGAAACGATGCAACACACCAAGGCTTGACTTGAACCTGATTGGAAACCTTCTACATTGCCGTGCCATAACTTGAATGTCTCATACACCACCAGCTGTGTCTTGTGCCATGACATCTCAATCCATTAAGACATCAATATTACCAAAATGTATTCTGATATCTGATATTAGTGGACAAAACTCAAGAATTCCAGAGATGAATCAATCTGTAAATGAATCAGTATACCTCAAAAAAGCTTTTAGTCAAACTATTATGCATGAAATTCAGTTATAGAGTAAAAGAAGCAGTATAAAATTGGATCTTTTCCCACAGAATTTAAAAGAAACACTTTTATGTTAGAAAATTCTATTTACCAATCTTTAAAAGAGCTTTTGTTGATTAAATTTCTTCTTCTGTAGAAACTGAAAATTCTGAACATGATATGACCTGGTGTCATACTTCAATACAGGAGTTGATATATCTTTTTTGTGTGGGTGGAGAAAGTTGGCTGCAGGCTTTGGCATTCATATAATCTGAATTAAGGCCATTATTTTTTTATTACTTGTTACTCGAAGTTTGAAATTAAAAAACTCCGTACGGAGGAGGGAAAAAAAAAAAAAAAAAGACTTTTTTTATACATGACAAATTTTGTTTCATCGTGGACCTGCTTTCTCTTCTAAAATCCGACATAAGAACACCCCCCTCCCCGAGCAAAATGCCCTTGAAAATTCGTTGACTTTTTTAGGGAAAAAATATATTATTTAAGGAGGGGAATGGAGCTGAATTTTGGCCCAAATCGCACTCAAAAATAACTAAATTTTCAGATAGAAATACTGGTGTCAGTAACAAAACTGTTAACAACAGGCATTATTGTTGAAACAAATGAAAAAAATCTATTTTTATCTTTTTTTTGAGTCTTCTGAACACTGTTTTCTTTGGTAAAATTAACAAAAAAACGGGGTCGCTTAAATAGATGACAAACAAAAAATCGGCGATTTTCGACTGACTATTTCAATTGTAAGGTATCAAATAATTGCAAGAAGTGATTATGAAACGTTTTTATTGATGGAAACTTACATTTTATAACAATTTTGGCAAGCATTTGATTAATTTAATCAAAAACTTTTGTCAGCATTCATTTTGAGGGGATTTTTTGTCAAAAATGGGGGAAATATACATCATGTTAGGAGGGGAATGGGGCTGAATTATTGTCCCAAATCGGTCTGAAAAAAGTCACTAGACGAATGCAGCTTCTTGATGTTATCACGAAAAAATAGGGGCGGCGGGTTCGAGTAACGACAAATCAAAAAACACTGGCCTAAATACAAAATGAAATCAAATCACACAAGAAGGCATTTCAATAAATGTAAACTCAAGGGATGTAACCTTTACTCCACTGTTTAAATTATAATTATTGGCGCTACCTAAAATATTCTGTATGCATTTTTTTAGAAACCTTTGTACCTAAGTTCAGAACTAAAATACTAGAGGCACAGATTTAAATTGCAAATCTTATTTACTTTTGTCTGACAGGGCACAGTAAAAAGGCCACTGTAGATGAGAAATAATATCACTCTTTAATACTTCATCATGTTCCTCAATCCATTATAGGACCATGAAAATCACACTTGAATATTTCTAAATCTAATTTTTGGAACAACAAATTTCACACACATACAAAGCTTACAGGAATCCAGACACAAATGTATGCATATATACAGGATTCCATTACCTATAAACTTTAAGTGTGACCTTGACCTTTGAGGTCGGGACGTGGGTCTTGCATGCGACACGTCATCTTGATGTGCTAGACATGTGTGCCAAGTTATTTTAAAATCCTTCAATGCATGACAAACTTACAGTCCAGACACGAATGTGTGCATTAGAGGATTCCATTACATTCAAACTCTAAGTGTGACCTTGACCTTTGAGGTAGGGACGTGACTCTTGCATGCGACACCTTGTCTTGATGTGCTAAACACTTGTGCCAAGTTATTTTAAAATCCTTCACTGCATGACAAAGTTACAGTCCAGACACGAATGTGTAAGTGGGGACGCATAGATGGACGGACAGACGGACGGTGCGATTTTAATATGCCACCCTTCGGGGCATAAAAACATAATGCTTAGGTGAGCTAATAAAATAAAGTCTTCATGCATGTAATGTTTAACAATCTCCATTAACTGTGTATGTGAGGGTTACCATTAGAAAAGTGTAAAAGAGTAAAATCAAGATGTCTTTTTTTTGTCTATTATAAATGTGCACATCATCACTGATCATATTGATTATTTGTGTAAATTTGAAATACTGGATATGAATACACTGCAGGACCTTTCAGTATTATGCGCATCATGAATACGAAGTTGATGTTTCTTTTTTTTAAAGATAAAAGGCCGAATACTAAGCTGCTGATAGGTATAATTTTTCATGATTGTATCTATTAATTTGCCGAAACATGTTATATAATTTCCTTTAGCAAGAATGAAGTGCCAGTACTTTTGCAAGACTGTAGAGATGTAAACATTAAACTTTTGACTGTTTTCAGCAGAACAGTAAAAAGACAACCCAGGTCTTTTTGAACTTTCTATATACCTTTGTAAACTATTTAAATTTACAATGCTCACTAGAAATATGAGAAAACATTGCTTGCCAATCATTATGTTTTTATGACATATTTTAAGATATGTGTTGACTTCTGAAAAATTTGACACATCTTTTTCTTTAAATTTGTATCTTTAAAGAAAAAAGTGTATACAAAATATTACTGTCTTTTGTACTGACACAATGAGATAACTGACTGTATTTTTTTCTACATGACATAATGACTGTCTTGACTGATCAGGAACGAAAGAATGATGTTCATTATCTGAGTCTCCATGATTGAAGAAAAAGGGACATAACTCTGGGGAAGTAATAAACTTTTTGTTAATGCATTAATAATTGTTGGTAACCTGTGTATTTCCATTTGTAATGTTGTTGATCTTCGTGTTTCTCCACTGTTATTGTTTCAAGCTTTTATTTCTAACTTTATAATTATTGGCACAGATATATTCTCTATATACAATCTATGATGTATTATGGCTGTTTGTGAACTATGAGCTATTTTTGCCAACTCTGTAAGACAGAGCAAGCCCTCTGAGACTGATAACAAGAAAGATGTGCCACTGGGGACCTCTGGGAGACGTCGGCCACCTTTTTATAGAACAACTTTCCATGCCAGCAGACATGTGACATCATCCTGTTAATCATAGTAAAACTGTAATATTCTGAAACTCTTCTGGGAAATACCAGCAATTATATTGGTATGGCTAACAAAACTTTATGTTACAGGACATTACATTGAAGAGGGAAAACACTTTAGGAAGACCAAAACCTTTGTCTAAGGGAGGTTATTGTGAGAGAATATCCATAATTTAGCTAGAGCTCATCAATGTAATTCATATCCCCAAAGTGTATGGTGAAAGATAAGTAATTACTGTACATAATTTTTTTTATTTTAGAACATATCTGCAAGTTTTTCCACGGAAACTTCAGTTTTTACTTAAACTGTTTGTTAGCACTAAAGTTCAAATATACAGTCTCTATTAGCAATATGGATTACCGTAAATACTCGGCCATAAGTCAATCAAATACGATACTGAAGATTACAAGACTTATGGCTGAGTTCTGTGTCAAGCCCCTATTGGGTCGATGGTCTACAAAATTTGAACTTATGTATGCAGGGCTGTCAATCCTCCATTTTGTTTCATTTAAGATTGCTAAATGCAAGAAAAATATCTGCTAATATTCCGGAAAATCGGAAACAAGTGGGGTCGCGAAAATAGTCGTGACAAACATAAATAATTTCATAAAAACTTTAAAATGATACAATTTATCATTTATGACATGTTTTAAGATTTGAAAGATACCCAGAAAAAAATGTTCATTTAGATTCTCTAAAAACGCCCATAATTTCGAAACAAGCAGGGTTGCCAAAATATGTGATAAACTACAATAATTACATATACAAACTTTGAACTTTGTCAACAAACTATTGTATTTATTTTACGATTATAAAAGAAAATGTTTGATGATGTAAATAGAATTTGAAATTTGTTGTTGTTTGTTTGCTTGTTTAATAATCCCCAAACAATAATTACTCCTTTTATTATTCCGTAATCCTCCCTTGACTTATGGAAGGGGCTTATACGTAGCCTAAATTACTCATTTTAAAGCCAAAACTTATGGCTGAGATCGACTTATGGCAAAGTATTTACAGTTAGTGTTTACAATGATTTCCATGCCTTTAACTGACCTATTCTTCTGAACAAAACACCATTGTTCTGTGAAGTGTAATTTCAACTACTATATACCATTCCTGACCACAATTTCAAAAGGCAATGCCTAAAGTATTGATGGTCTTATTATCATTAGGTAAGCTGTTACAGCATGTCTGATCTTCTTGGATACAACTGGTCAGCATTACAGCACTATAGCAGCAACTTTCTTTTTCTCCACGTCTGATGACTGTTTTACAGGTACCTCTTTACACATGAAGACCAAATGTTTTGCAATATTCACCAATTAAGCCAAAAAAAGAGAGTGCTAAAAAACCAGGTCACCTTTGCTCATATAAAACCATTACAGTATATCTGTCGATACTTTCAGTTTGTTCCAGCACAGCACACAGTCTCAGAGAACTGATGTCAATTTACTTGAAAACATCTTCAATGATTTATGGAAGACTCCCATGCACATTTCTCCAGAAATAAACTGACTCTATGACATCTGGAATCATGTCACATGTACAAGAAATTTCTTTAAGAAATATAATCAGCACTGATGAAAATTAATGACAATTCCCCCTAACATAGATTCCAACAATTAGTTTATATTTATATGTACAACAAACCAGTGTCAGTCCTCAGTCCCATTAATTAGTACAGTCAGCTTGGTGTACATGCTCTACAAGACTACACCTATGGTTTTCTATGAATTTTGAAAGATACCTGATATAGTATCAGTGGTGACCAGTAGATTTTAACACTCTGGCTATGTTTCAATGAAGACTGACTATAGATGACAGGTCACTCAGCAAACAGGAGAGGTTTATGACCAATGAACACTGAATGAAGTCTTTTCAGGAATAATATCAGAGCTACCTTAAAGCTTTTTGTCTAGCTCTTATGGTTGTTGTGCTATTAAATGGCCAAAAAAATAATGATTCATATCAGCAAGGTCACAGATGCTTGCTACATCAGGTATGTAACAACTACATAATATCTGTACCAGGTTATGGCATGTCTTAGTATGTGTTTATTAATTCATAATCAAATATCTAGGTCACACCTGTCAAGCCAAGGTATAGGTGCAAATGCAGGATATTATTTAACTACCATTTTCCAGTGAGCAATACTCTATAACTATGTCAATGATTGTGTTCATGAATGCATTAAAAAAATATGTATAGTTCATGAAATGTTAATAATAAGGGGAAGATATTAGCATTGACTGGGTTTGTGACTTTGACCATTTGAACAACTGGTATGGCAGAGAAATGTACAAGACAGCATTTATTTAATAGTCTCAAATAGTATTTATGTGAAAGTAATTATCTCAGATCCAGTGTAAGGATAGCTGATGGACACACTAACAAATTTGAGTGCAAGCAGCCAGCAGTCGTACAAGAACTGTAACAGGTACCTTATGCAATTTAATTTGCTGTAACCTTTAAACCATCAGTGCAAATTTTACAACAAACAGACACAAGATCAGCATGTAATTAGCAGTCTAACTGAATTTCTGCAGCATCTGCCTGAACTTATCATGTAAATTAACTGTGCTAAATGTATCAATATTACACAGATATTTTAGACTAGATGGGTGTTCAATAGAATACTTGTGTCGCCCTCTTACACTTGTCAGAATAACCAATAAGATTTGTTGGCATCACAACCTTAATGTCATAAGCAACACAATCTGAAAGTTTGACGGAGAACCAAAAGGGGCATAACTACAAAATTTGGCGGCATCACAACTCTTTTGTCATAAGCAATACAACTGTAAAGTTTGATGAGGAAATCTTAAGAAATGGCAAAGTAAATAAATACACTGCCAACTTTTAAGTTTTCATGACAAATGTGACAAAAACTAAGTATAAAAAGGGATATAACTCTGTCAAACATGACCTTAACCTAAAAAATTTGGGAGCATCACGACCCTTTTGTTATAAGCAATACAATTGTAAAGTTTGGTGAAGATATCTGAAGAAATGGCAAAGTTATGGCCTGAATGTTAAGTTTTTGTGATGGACGGACAGGCTGAGACAGACAAAGGGATGTTGTAATCGCCTTTTCTCTGAAAGGATGACACAAAAATGGCTATTCTTAACATCCTAGCACAGAAAAAATATTTTAACTGCAACTGTTAGCATGTAATCCATAGCCAGGGTAAAAAAGTAAAACCTAGACATCCCTGCCTACCCCTCCAATTTTAAAATTGTGTGTTTACTCCTGGCTCCCAATCCCTAGCTTACAATCATGACTCAGTGAACCCCACTCTCTAGCTTTATAATCATTCCTTGCAAATAACACAAGTTCTGCTTTTTTGAGGCAAGTCAAGAGTGACTTTAATAAAGTCCTTACATCAATATGATCAATGTCTGATCAAGGTTTCACAACGAGACTTTTTCTTCCGACTTATTCAATACCTCGAGATCAATACATTATATCAGCTACACTAAATGGTGAATCTCAACAGCATTAGCTGTGCTTACAGCATTTAATTAAAATGTTCTATCTGATAATCTGTGATGGTTTATTATTAATGGGAAGTGGAATAATCATACCATCAAAACTGATGTGTCTGAAAAGTGACATTCAGCCCCTAAAGCAGTGCTTTGATAACAAAGTTGACTGAAATTCCATAAATAGAACTGGTTAATAGTTGGCTCATCAAGTAATACATACATGTATCATCATCATCATCATTATAGTGATTCATTTGTAAGTGTTTCATAAAAAATACTGCATTTTCATTGAATGGCAAAAAAAGTTAAAAGCCTTTTTGAATGCTAAGTGATACCTAGTAAAATCAAGTGATTATTGCATAGCATAACTTCCTGAGATCCTGAGTACTCCTGTGGAATTTTACAGAATCCTATAAACTGTAACAAAGTCTGAATGATATGAACAGACAGGCAGACAAACAGTGAAAGTTCTACAATGCTGGACAATGAGATGCTATGAAAAGGCACTTCAACAGAAAATGCATTAAATTATTATTTGTATATCATATAACCCATAAGTGCCTGAGCTTTGCACACCTAAATGTATAATTTTCCAAGTAATTTGTTGATAAAAGTGTAAATGTTCCAAAAGCACTTTAACCGAAAGCACTTGTGAAATATTTCACTTCTTTTCTGTTCACATAAAATCATATTTTACACAATTATATTGTAAGCTAACAGTAACTGATTATTTAAAATCAGGATTATAACTAAACAAGAGATGGCCCTATATTACTCACCTGACTACCATTGGCTATGATAGAAGGTCATGATTTTAACATAATTTGTAGAGGTCCACTATACAATGCTAAGTAACATTCCAAATCTAAGATCTGGCTGCCGGCCTTGTGGTTTCTCTAAGTTTTTCCTATATAAGCAAATGTGAAATCAAGTGACCTCCCCCAACCCCCCCACCCCTCCCGGGAATGGTTAATTTTGACCCGTGGGTCATGATTTGAACAATCTTGGTAGAGGTCCGCTAGGCATTTCTACATGTCAAATATCTAATCTCTAGGCCTTGTGGTTTCAGAGAACAAGATTTTTAAAGATTTTCCTATATATGCCTTTGTCAAATCAAGTGACCCCACAGGCTGGTTCAATTTTGACCTGGGGGTCATAATTTGAACAATCTTGATAGAGGTGCACTAGACAATGCTACATGCCAAATATCTTATAAGCTCTAGGCCTTGTAGTTTCAGAGAACAAGATTCTTAAAGTTTTTCCTATATAGCCTATGTAAAACCAAGTGACCACCCCCCTCTACTTTGATCCGGGTGATGTAATTTGAACAACCTTGGTAGGTGCACTAGACAATGCTACATGCCATATATCTAATCTCTAGGCCTTGTGGTTTCAGAGAACAAGATTTTTTAAGATTTTCCTATATAAGCCTCTGTCAAATCAAGTGACCCCACAGGCGTGGTCAATTTTGACCCGGGGGTCACAACTTGAACAATCTTGATAGAGGTCCACTAGACAATGCTACATGCCAAATATCTTATAAGCTCTAGGCCTTGTAGTTTCAGAGAACAAGATTCTTTAATGAGTCTTTCCTATATAGCCTATGTAAAACCAAGTGACCCCCCCTCAACTTTGATCAGAGGGTTTTAATTTGAATGATCTTGATAGAGGTCCACTAGACAATGCTACATGCCAAATATCTAAGCTCTAGGCCTTGTGGTTTTGGAGGAGATTTTTTAAATTTTTTCCTATATATTAAGCCTATGTAAAACTGAGTGACCATCTGCAGGGGGGTCAATTTTGACCCGGTGGTCATAATTTGAACAATCTTGGTAGAGGTCCACTAGATAATGCTACATGATAAATATCTAAGCTCTAGGCATTGTGGTTTCAGAGAAAAAGATTTTAAAAGTGTTTCCTATATCTTGCCATAGCAACCAGAGTTCTGCATGGAATGGAATTCTTTGAACAACTCTGATAAACCTTCATGCAAGGAACATCCCTGCAAAGGTTCACCAACATTGGCACAGTGGTTTCGGAGAAGATGTCGTTTGAAGGAAATAATGGATGGATGAACAATGTACGACGGACCCCGGATGGTGAGCGATTCTAATACTTCACTCTGGCACTTTGTGCCAGGTGAGCTAAAAACCTTAAAATGAGGCATCATAAAACAATTTTGACAGTGAATCTCTCCTTCGAACAAAGTCATGATATGCCATGTGATGCTTTTTAAAATGAGGTAAGTATTTCTGACTGAGCTAACTGTTTGACTGTATTACCTCCCTTGTAGTATCAATTGGTATGGCTCAAACACAATTCGAATTTGTTTCTTGGTAATTAGCCAGAATTAATTGCACGTTTGCTCAACAATCTCCTACCATTATTATGGTCAATCAAGCAGTAATTAACACCTTGCTGACATAGAAGGTAAGTAATGACGCCTGATGTTACAGACAGGATGCCAACAATTGGTTCAAGGTTTGACCAAAAGTGTAAGCCAATTGCATATTTTTATATTGATTAAGTCAGGTTTTCTATAGAATCATTTTGATATGTTGTCACAGACCTGACTACTGACATCATTATAGTTACATCAGAAACTGGCAAAACCAATTAGAACATGACTAATAATCATGTAATAATCAATATTACGCATTGCAAAAATATAGCCAGGCACTGTGCCTCGTTACATCAATATCAATATCAAACTAGAGGTTGTTTTTCACAAAAAAACCTATGTCTTTCACTACTAAACACTGCAGGATAGACAGGTATGTGTGTCATGAATAACAAATAGGGATGGGAACGAATATTCGAATTTTCGAATAACTGAAAATATTCGAATAACTGAAAATCGGCCGAATATTCGAATGCGAAAATCAAATTCGAATATTCGTAAATTATTATTATTTTTTTTTTTAAACAGGTAGCAATCTAAAGAATGCTAATTATTCCGAATAAAACCGTTTGTTCTGTATTATTTGTTTAGAGCGTGTCAAAAATTTCCCAATTAACACGAAAATTGCAATGCATAATTGACAGGGGGGGTGCATCGTTACGGATTAGCAGTTTGCATCAGGTGTTATTGTGGTGACTTTTTATCTTTTGTTCATTTTAATTGTCGCCTATTTTATGTAACAAATTTTAAAAGTTGTTTATCTCACAATGTTCCAGGATCAACGTCATGTTTACGGAAACGAATAACCAATCACGCTTATACTGATATAACTCTTTCGTTGTCCAATCATTCAGAATAACTCAAATATTTTCCTTTAATAAATATGTTTGAAATTATTTTTAACATCCTTACTTTAAGTTTGATCTTCGCTAAACAAAATTGCATCCGCGGGTGTTTATTTGATGTACCATGGTTTAGAGACTTAACTGTGTCCATATGATTGTGTGTTGACTTGATGCTTTGA
>JAFMSR010000010.1:6315201-6330815 GCA_022818135.1 Saxidomus purpurata | reverse complement strand
TTAAACAGTGGAGTAAAGGTTACATCCCGTGAGTTTACATTTATTGAATTGCCTTCTTGTGTGATTTGATTTCATTTTGTATTTAATTCAGATTATATGAATGCCAAAGCCTGCAACCAACTTTCTCCACCCACACAAAAAAGATATATCAACTCCTGTATTGAAGTATGACACCAGGTCATATCATGTTCAGAATTTTCAGTTTCTACAGAAGAAGAAATTTAATCAACAAAAGCTCTTTTAAAGATTGGTAAATAGAATTTTCTAACATAAAAGTGTTTCTTTTAAATTCTGTGGGAAAAGATCCAATTTTATGCTGCTTCTTTTACTCTATAACTGAATTTCATGCATAATAGTTTGACTAAAAGCTTTTTTGAGGTATACTGATTCAATTACAGATTGATTCATCTCTGGAATTCTTGAGTTTTGTCCACTAATATCAGATATCAGAATACATTTTGGTAATATTGATGTCTTAATGGATTGAGATGTCATGGCACAAGACAGTCAGCTGGTGGTGTATGAGACATTCAAGTTATGGCACGGCAATGTAGAAGGTTTCCAATCAGGTTCAAGTCAAGCCTTGGTGTGTTGCATCGTTTCTAAAAAGTTAAAAATAGCTGTTATATCTGAATAACTCAAGATTCTGAGATAGTGCATTATACAGACCAAGAATTTTCATTATGGTATCCTTGGAAGAAGAGGGTATATACACTGTTGCACTTGTTTGGCTCATCTGGTACAAAGGGTGAATCAGGGAGAATAACATTCCTCATGACGTCGTTCAAAATAAAAAAATGTTTCAGTCCTAATAATTATGGTAATTTTCCATTGACCATACCTGGTCAAACCATATTTAAACCATGGTCATAATGTATCTAAAAGTTTCATGCAGGGTTCAAAACATTGAAGTGCCCATCTTGTATAAGTCATTTGAAACTGATCTAACTGTGACTTCTAGAACTCTGTTTGATTTATAAGTAGTTCATGATCTGTTCATTAATTCTTTTTAAGAACAGTTCTTGTCCAAACATTATTGGACAGTTATCTAGAACTGATGATGGTCAGTTCATGTACACTTCATGAATGACTTCATCACAGGGAATGTTTGTCCTGTTTGTATACACATGATTGTATAATTTGATTGCCTGATTAATTACATGTATTAAACGATAATGTGCAAAACTACCAAATAGAGCCTATTAATATTTGTAAAGCATTTAAGTAAAAACTTGATCAGGTAAGACAGTTCTGATACTTACAAATCTGTGCATGAAACAGAATTTCAAACATATGACAGTACCACATAATCAACATGATCTGACTGTGATATATGGAAGTAACATTTTCCCATGGTAACGTTTTCATGTTAAGCTGATGATGGTCAAAACAGGTCTACAATCTTGTCCTTGATTATCATTGATGCAGACATGAGATCAAAACATTGTTTCTACGTGGACATTTCATTGTCGCATATTTTATGGAAAAGCATGAACATGTCGTTGACAGCCATGGTCAAAACATGGTCACGATTGATCTGGCAATGGTCAAAACATGGTCACGATTGATCTGGCAATGGTCAAAACATGGTCATCATTGATCTGGCAATGGTCAAAACATGGTCATCATTGATCTGGCAATGGTCAAAACATGGTCATCATTGATCTGGCAATGGTCAAAACATGGTCATCATTGATCTGGCAATGGTCAAAACATGGTCATCATTGATCTGGCAGTGGTCAAAACATGGTCACAATTGATCTGGCAATGGTCAAAACATGGTCCTCATTGATCTGGCAATGGTCAAAACATGGTCATGATTGATCTGGCAGTGTTTAGGATTGATCTTGCAATGGTCATGATTGATCTGGCAATGGTCATAAGCACAGGGTAAGTACATGATATGACTTTCATATGACCATTATCATTTCAACATCGTCAAAACAGTGTCGCTTTCAACAAGCACATCTTGACCATGATATAGAAGTAACATTTTATGTCAGTGATTTGATGGTGGTCAAACTGTGGTGAACCAAAGGAATGATATGTTACAGACTGTTTGTTATTGTTGGCCTAGTGGTGCTGGTGGTTGGCAACAGTTTGTAATTTCATTAATTTTGTTCATTATGATTATTGGCTGTATAGTTTATCTCTGTTTGGTGAAGTGTTAATGTAGCAAGATTAGTCTCTGCACCTATATAATTGATACCTCAAGATGAATGTCAGTAAAGCTGATTTCTGTCATTTCAGTACAGGTAGGTAGCATCAGTATGAAGTCTAGTTGCACACATTATAATTCACTTGCTCAAATGTCAATGTCATAGGGGTGTGAGACAAATGCTTTTCCATGAAAAACAATAGTTAAGTGAGTAATTTATTTTGAATGCGACTTACCCCGAGTAATCTCCTGTAAAGTTTTTTTCCCAATAAATGCTATTTCAGTATTGGTTGAATGTTCACATATCATTATCTTTAATCGCTTTGAACAAATGTGAAACAACACTTAAAATTCTTGTTTTTTTTGTTGCTTTTTTCCCTGGAATCATATCTACCACATTGGTTAAGCAATTTCAATCAAACTTTGGAAATATTTATTACTCTAATAGAGCTGATGCACCTTTAGTTTCAGTTGAATTGCTTATGAAACACAGGAGAATGATGGTCCTTTGAAACTTGAATGTAGAATTGCTACCATATCATTTCTGTCCATTGCCATATCTACAACACTAATTATGCATCATTGGGAGGGGGGTGACTGTAAATCCCACCACCCCAAAAAGTAAAATTTTTGTTAAGTTTCCTTTGCATTTTTTTATATACCTGAATATATTTTTCCATTTTCTTTTAAAAGTCCCAAATGTTTGCACTCGGTTGTGGTGCTGCTCATCCATTTGTGACTGTCCCACATTCTATCAGCATTTTTTTTCATTCAGGCATATATGCCTGCTGTCATACTGAAATCTCTTGTTAGCTTATTTTGTAATGTTGTCTTCATATGAAGATCGGTCTTGTTGGGTGAATGATCCGTATCGTTTTTTGGGTCAGTAGGTCAAAGGTCAAGGTCACAGTGAACCAAACTTAAAAAATTTATTACATTCAAAAACTTGAGATCCATATGACCCAGTCTTCAAAATTCATAGGATGATCGATCTTATTGGGTAAATAATACCTATTGTTTTGGGGTCAGTAGGTCAAAGGTAAAGGTCACATTGACCCCAAATTATAAAATTGTTTTTGCTCAAAAGCCTGAGGTCTATATGACCCACAGTCTTCAAACTTCATATGATGACCCCATTTGTTTTTCTTTGGTCAGCAAGTCAAAGGTCAAGGTCATAGTTACTTAAACATTTCATTTTCCCCTGTTGTTATGCAGTGAGGTAGACATGCATTAAAAAAGAAATATCAAGTTGTAACTTTAGTTATGGCGATAAAACATTCCCCCTTCACAAATAACAGTTTGATACAATGTCATGACTGTATGTTGGGTGGTTAATTGACCACACAATTTCAGTAAAGGTAACTAATGAAACCTAACTAATCATAATGATTGCCAACAAAAGCAAGCTTAGACTGGTCTAATGGGAAACTTGAACACTTCTTTTCAGGCACTATCTTCCTTAATGGAATATTTCACAGTACTCTGGTTGTATCTGAGTAATCCCTGACAGGCCATAATTAGGTTTCCTTCAAGTTGGGTTGTGTGGATTTATACATTATTTTTCAGTATTTTTTCCTTTCTGATTGAGTTGCTACTCCATTTTGTCTGAACACAAGCTTAGTTTGTGAGATTTTACAGTATAAAATTGGACTGTCCATCACCTGTCCAAACTTGCTTACTCTAGTAAGCTGTTTATTAAGCAAATCTTATTAAAAATGACTGCTTTCTTTATCTCACACTTGTAAAAGTTTCTAGAATGATTTCTCCTTAGTTCAAGAACAAATTTTTAAGAACTGTACCTGAACTATTACTCAGCAGTGAATATATAAGGGATGGAGGGGTAAAATGGCCTCTTCAGTGAATGCAGAGTGGGGATGCTTGCATTTAAAAAACTGAGGTACTAAAATTTCTTCTCTTTTTGGAGGTCAAAGACAGTGAGTCTGAAAATGTCTGCTCTTTTTGAAGGTAAATGACACAATGCTGAAATTGTCTGCTAGGACAGTTTTTCTAAAAATGTTTTGAAGGTCAAAGACAGTGATACTAGTAATGGCTGCTCTTTCTGAAGGTCAAGGACAGTGATGCTAAAAATGTCTGCCCTTTTTTTAAGGTCAAGGACAATGATACTAAAATGTCTGCTTTTTTAAGGTCAAGTACAGTGATGCAAAAAATGTTTGCTCTTTTGAAGGTCAAGGACAGTTATGCTAAAAATGGTTGCTCTTTTTTTAAGGTCAAGGGCAGTGATACTAAAAATGTCTGCTCTTTTTTAAGGTCAGAGGGTCAAGGACAATGATACTAAAATTTCTGCTCTTTTTGAAGGTCAGGACAGTGATGCTAAAAATGTCTGCTCTTTTTTAAGGTCAAGTACAATGATACAAATATTTTTTGCTCTTTTTGAAGGTCAAGGACAATGATACCTAAAATTCTTCTCTTTGGTAGCCTTTCATGTCTTAACTGTTATGAATGTTTCACTGGTTTTCGGCATCATTTGCCAGCATGCTGTCATTGTCACTGACAGTCCTATTATATTCCTGCTACATTGATATTTCACTTAGAGAAGCAGACTATGTCACACTGATAACTTAAATAGCACTTCAGTTAATAGTCCATGCTTCTTATTCACTCCCATTCTTTGACAACATACAATTAGGGATGATAAAGATGCAATGACAATGCTCTTGCGACATGATGTCATCATCCCAGCCAAATTGCCGGAAATAGTTTCATGAATATATTGATATATTTTCTGTTGCTTTCCAATCAATTCCTTCTATTGTTGAATAATAAAAGAGTTATTTTGTTGACCCTTCGAGTCAATAACAACCAATTAATCAGAAGTTATATCAAATAAATAGGAATTACTTCAATAGCTATCAGGGCTTATAATACAAGTAGTCAAACTGTGATAAAGTGACTGGCAATCAGTTTGTTATATTTAGGTGTCACACCTCCATAGCAGATTCATGAACCAGTCAATATATATGATCATAAGCAGTTCATCAACTCAAGATGATTCTGCTGGTGGAAACTTTTTAGATAGCAGCTTTCTGCTTATTTTATTTGCAGACATCTGACAGCTATATACTATCTGTTAGAGGGAAAAAGCATTGCAATTTCTAATCAAATAAATCATCTCTTCTGTAGCAAGACAGAAAAAAAACCACAACATTGTGTTTGTTGATATGAGTTTTCTACTCCATTAGCCTGATTCTATTATTAGCCCCACATCAAAAGCTTTACAAACTTGATGCTTATTTTAAGAGTTAATTAAGTGCACATATAATGGATAGTTATTTTTAGACAAGCACATATGTTTTCTGCAAGCTGTAATATGAGATAGCTTTAGAAGATGGAACATACAAGATATTACACTAGTGACAGACCTCACCAAATTCTTCAGATTAAATGAAAAACAGTCAAAAAGCATAATCTGTAACTGCAAGACTTCACTTGCATAATCTTCTTAAGCAATAAGTGATTCATGCACTTTTCACATCTTTTCTGAACAAAAGATAATTTTGCTAAAAGTCTTAGCAATTTGACTATGGTTTTGTAGCTGTGGGAGTTACTTGCATCCATCTTAAGTCCTTGGATTTTGTCGTTAAGACACCTTTTTTCAGATAATGGCTCATTTAAAAGCCTCCAATTATGTGAAGCAATTTAATGCAGCTATAAAAAGTCATTAGGATCAGGAGCAGCTGGTATAGTCATTTATCAATGAATTCAGTGTCATTAGTAAAAACTGTTTTCTGTTCACATAAAAAATGTATGGAAAAAATACATGGAATTTAAAAGTTCAGAATTAGTATGCTACAGTCTGGTTTCAAGGGGCACAATTTATTTACAAATAATATAGCACTGAAATTCTAATTACAGCATTTCATAGTATTTTTTGCCCCTTTACATTCTCAATTAAGACAGTGAAGGGGAAGATAAAAGCAGTTTATTGCTACTATTCTGAGTTATAAGTAGCATGAATCACACATTTTAACAATATAACTTTAATAAAGTACTATGGTACTCTATATCTTTAATACGTAAAGTACAGTATAGAATACTACATCGATGTATACATTTATATTCAGTACTATGGTAGTACAGAACTACATAGTACATGTATTTAGTCACATAAATCACAAAATTGACTACTGGAAATCCAACTTGCTGAGATGAGCGACTTAGGGCCAACTTGGCTCTCCTCCTCCTGTTAAGTTCACTTGTGCTAATTTGCATGGTTTACACAGGTGTTACTGCTCTTAGAGATGCTTGTTAAAGACTAAAACAAGAAAAACAAACAGAACAAAGAGCCATGTCATTTCTGTTTTCAGCCCAAGACTGTTTATCGTACATGCAAGCGGGTAGTGAACTGATCAAGGTACGCTCAAACAGTCGCCAGTATCATCGAATCTTCTCACTCAATCCAGACATGACCGAGGTCAGATGGCAACCAACCTCGAAAAAACCTCATAAAGCAAGAAGTAAGTATTTTGGATTGTTTACATTGGTTTAATGCAAGGTTGAACTTCCAGAAAAAAGTTGCTGTATTTCTCTTTGAAATTTAGTTTCACTATTCACAACAATAGTTTGGTTTTCTCTGCAATGACATAGTAAGTTCAGTATGAAACTCGTACTTCACATTACTCTTACTTCCAACAGTGTTTTTGATTGAGCATTTTATTTGTTGGTAACCAAGTCTGTGTGCTTTATTGTTACCAAGTGATTAAATATTAATCTCTTCAGTGACATTCATGTAGGCGGTTTCAGCATAGTTACAAAAATGTCTTATAAAATTGAGAGACTCAAGTTTTCTTCAATTCCATACACAGTTTGATCATCTTTCCCTGTCAAATATAAGCCTCACATCTTGTTATAGAACTAATCAACTTTTGAAAGTTTACAGTGCAGAATGATGGGGGTAAGTGAAAATCGTTAAACATTGAAATGTATTTGCAAGTATTAAAGAATGTTGTTGAAATTGTTATTTCAAGCATACTTAGTTTACAGTGCAGTTAAATGAGAAAAATCAATTCTGCTCAAGTCTTGCAAGTTTGCAAATGTGTTAAGTTGCCCCATTTAGACATTTTAACTTCAGAAGCTCTTGTGGTAATGTGTTACACACGTACATGATTTCAGAAGTAAATTGCTTGATAAAACATCTTGTATTAATAACATAATTAACTGCTGGCCCTTCACACCAGTTTATGTTAGAGTTCTTATAGTAAAATTAATTGATGAAGGCCAAATATTGCCTGTTACATTATGTCTAGCTATTTCCAGAGACTGGTACCCTGGATTCTTTTTGCTTGCCCAGTGTTAGCAATAAGACCTGGAACCATGCTTTAAGGACTAATACAAAATTAGTGGTGGAACAGCCAGGGATCAAACCCAGTACCTTAGGATTACTAGCCCAGCTTACTACCTTTTGGCCACAAATCTGCCTCCTACTTTAAAAATTGTCTGTGTATATGCACTCAACGAAGTCTTACACACTTTTACCGAAATATATTCACATATAGTAAGAGAAAAATGTTGACTTCTAGAATAATCCCACTGAACCAAGGACATTCACTTCATACTCATTCTTCTGGCACGGGTGAAATGGACAAGACCAATGTCAATTTTTCATTTCATCTGAAGAAAATTAATTCTTGGTTTTCCAATTTATCTGGACTTGTAGACTGCTGATCAGTTTGTCTTATAAATATGCCAGTGACCCAATCCTGTCAAACTCTGCGAAATATTATTGTGGTTCTTAACTGGCCACTTGATTCCCCCAGCAGCAAAATAACAACCTCTGAACATAATGAAGTGAGAAAGCATCAGCATCACCAGATACACAGGTTGTTAGATTGCATGATTTCACACCTCTTTATACCTCATTTCATCATAAGCAGATCCCTGATTTCATTAACTTTTCAGCTTTAAAGAAAGCTTCAGGACTTTTGGATTTTATGCCTTTTCATGCCTTCAAACTGTCATGTTCATTTCTTTCAAGTTTATTATTTCACAATTTCACAGTTCCATGATTAAATATTGGGAATAGCAAAACTGAAAAATGAAGTGGGTTGAAATCTTGACATTTATGGTGGAATATCTAGTCTTTGTGGCACTGTGCATACTTTTTATAGCAATTCCATAACAGTTAATTGTTATGGAACAGTTAGTTGTACCATATATTTAATTATTTCAATCCAACTGTGCATGCAGAAAGTAGTTGCGCCACTATTATAAGTCTTTAGTTTACACTTGAAGAATTATGATATAAAATGGCAGAGTTATTCATAATGGCAGACATGAGTTTGCCATCAACCTTGGTCTGTTGCTTTTCATCTACTTCAATGATTTGATATTGCTCACTGAAGTTCCATCTACAGCACTAAGCAACTAGCTGCCAGAAGTTAAAATAAATAATTAGCAACTAATCTGGATTAATGCTACAACCTCATTAACATAATTCCATGGATGTCTTAAAAACTATATATGCCTTTGAAAATGGTGAGAGAACTGTAACATATAACTATGTAGTAGTCTGTAATCAATGTTATAAATCTATATTATGGCAATATTTCTCCACAGGATATACTATATTCTTATTTTTATAATTGCTTATATTATTTATGGCTTTAGTGTCTGTCTGTTTGGTTTGCAGAATTCTATCAGTGACACTAAATAAAAGAGCAATTCCAGGGGAATCATTATTTATACAGAGTAATATTAGATCTGTATCTCTCTACATTAAGCATAATGTTACTGGCCTAGTGTGGGCTAAGCCAATTTAGAATTGTGTCTGTAAGATATTGATGGACAGTGGAAGGCCTTTAAATGTGGGGTAGGGTGAGGGTGGAAGTGGGGTAGGAGTGCGGGTGGAGGAACACTGTCTGGATGTCATTTGAACATAGAGAGGACATACTGGATGATTTTAGAATAATGTGCTCACAGGACTGTTGGGAAGCAGATCCATTGTATAATAGTAATGCAAAGCATCCAGGAGTTGTAGGTTTGATCCTTAAAGCTCACATATCAAAATGTTGGTGAGAGACCTTGTAGCATCCTCCCTAACTGTGTGTACTGTACACTTGGCAATTAATGACAATTCATATATCTTGTTTAGATCTAGCTTAAAGCTTATAGGGGACTTTAGAGGGAATTACTTTTAGTGTGCCATTTTGGCATTTTTAGCTCGACTTTTCGAAGAAAAGGGGAGCTATCCTACTTGTCCCGGCGTCTGCATTGGTGTCACACCTTGGTTAAGTTTTTCGTACCACCCCACTTTATTTCAAAACTATTAGAGGTATGGCTTTGAAACTTACCATACTTGTTTACCATCATGACCTACATCTACAGACAAGAGTACATAACTCTGTCAAGGTATTTGACAGAATTATGGCCCTTTTTGACTTAGAAAGTGTATTGAGCTTGGTTAAGTTGTTCGTAAATCCTCACTTTATTTCAAAACCATTAGAGGTATTGCTTTGAAACTAACCATACTTGTTTACCATCATGACCTACATCAACAGACAAGAGTACATAACTCTGTCAAGGTTTTTGACAGAATTATGCCCCTTTTTGACTTAGAAAATACATTGAATATGGGTAAAATCCACTTATTGCCTTAACCCTTTGAGATATTGCTTTGAAACTTTGAATGCTTGTTTACATCATTACCCCCATCTGTAGGCAAGAGAAGGTAACTTTGTCAGGGATTTGTTTTAAAAATTATGGCCCTTTATCGACTTAAAATTTTGGTTAAGTTTTTCGTACCAGTCCACTTTTTGACTGAACTGTTTGAGATATTAATTTGAAAGTTGGAATACTTGTTTACCATCATGATCCCCAAACATGGGCAGGAGAAGGTAATTCTGTCAAGGATTTTATCTGAATTATGGCCCTTTTTAACTTAGAAACTCAGTTAAAATTTTCATTCTTGTCCACTTGTTGACTTAACCATTTAAGATATTACTTTGAAAGTTGGAGTACTTATGTACCATCATGAGACCTATCTGTAAGCAAGAGAAGATAACTCTGTGAAAATGTTTCTTGATTTGTACTTAGAAATTCCTAGTTAAAGTCTTGTGTGCCCTTAACTGTCAAAGTTTTGTTTTATTGGCAAGCACTAAAAAAGCCCTTGTACACAGTCTAATACTAGTGAACTTTTGAAAAAAATGAACTAACTTCCTGCATGGTGCCACATTGCAATTTTTCATTCTTGTGATAACTGAAGGTCTGCCTTTGGTTCAAGCCCTGCAAACAACCCAGTCCCTTATGATTAGAAAATGTAGAAGGTAATGGTTTCTAGCTCATAATCATCCCACTGATATAGTCATAATAATTAATCCCACAGCAAACAAAAAGTTATAGCAAACCTGACAAATTGTCGTGACATTGCACAAATTGAACCATTGCACAAATTGAACGTGCTCAAAGTTATCCATCTGTTTTGTGTCAGAAGAGTTGAAATCAATTCTTTCTCAGAGAAAATTGTAACTGATAACATCTTGTCCTCTTTTTTCAGTTTCTGTGGGCTGCATTAAGGAAGTTAGAAGTGGAAAAACAACGGAAGCTTTAAAGAACAAAGAAATTGCTGGAATTTATCCAGACGAATGTGCCTTCTCGATTGTGTTTGGTGAAAATTTTGAATCGATGGATTTGATTGCAAACACACCAGATGAAGCAAACATCTGGGTGACTGGACTCACCTGTCTCATCAACACGCACACAACCGGCTCAATGACATGTAGGTAGCTTCACCAATACCCAGTATGCCTTCATACCTGCACTTTGAAGTCAGAAATATGTTTGTTTCACAAGTTGTTTTGAAACCTAAAATTTTTATCACTTTTTCCATGATGGAAGTGATAATCATTTGTTACCTTTACCAAGAAGTACATGGTGTCTTGTCTTACACAATGTTGTCTTGATACAAAATGATATCCTGTTACTCATCACCAAGTACACAATATCATAAGTATGTGGATATCTTAATTGTTACACTTGGACAGGAAGAAACAGGTTATAAACCATCTAACTACACTATTTTGGTCAGTTATTTGTCCAAAATTTTGGAAAACTTTTATTTTCCATGTAGCAATGTTTTGATCCCATACTGGTCCCCTTTGCCCATAGTTATGTTTGGATGTGGACATGGGGTAGCCAGTTACTGATTCTTCAAGTTTAAAGTTTAGAACAGTGTTAGTGGGTTAATCATCTGTAATATTCTTTAACAATAAGGATCTCTCTGAAATCTAGGAACATATTCTAGCAAAAGGTTTACAGCAGTTGTAATGGTGAGACTTTATAAACATGTGCACCAGTCTAATTGTAACTGGCATGGCCCAGTAGAAATACTCCTAATATTGCCTCTTGTGTCTGTTATGTTATACTTGTCAATGATGTTTTCTCTGTCATTTTCACATTATGGATGCTGAGATGGCTAATGGGACAGCGTTTCTAGTCACACCCACACATAAACAGTACACTAGAGACAAGCTCATTCTGTCTGAAGCTATTTTATAATCCTGTATGTAGGCGTGGATTCATTTTTATATCCATCAACTACTAGTATAGCATATAATAGAACATTGTCAATAGTCACTAGACTGTCATAGTGCTATAATTGTTAAACATAGACCGTAATGTGTTTCTAAGATATGTTTTTTCAAGGAACTAAAATCAGGTCCTACCATGATTCTTATTAAAGGTTATAGTTTTTAAGACCTGGAATATTGAGTTCAAGTCTTTCCCAATTATATCAATGTATCAAGGCCAGGGGCCTACAATTAACACTTTTTAAAATTTCAGATTTCTATGATTGGTTAATTTGAGGTGAATTTCAAACAGACCAGTTATAATCATAGGTGAAGGGGGGAGGGAGGTGTTTAAGTGTGTTCAGAAGTCAAGGCCATTTGATATATTTTTCAAGTTGTGTCTTACATTTTTTGCTTGAATAAGAATACAGTGGACATTTACGTAGGGTATTGTTATTGATTATATTTAGTTTTATATTGACGGTCATGGTAACAGCGCCAGACTAAAACCGCCTCAAATATTCGTCCAGGACACTTGCTCAAGTCAGTAATGTCCGCTGCTTTATTGTCATTGCTACAAGTGGAGATTTATAGAAAAAAGGGTAACTACTCAAAATCCATTTCGCTGTTACTTCACTTTTCAGTATTGTTTACAAACCAAAAAATTTGTCTGTAATTTGACAGTTTCAGTGCTAAACTTCAAGTACAAATTTACATGCACAATTTAAAGTAATCACATACAGAGTTTAAGGCAAAAATAATGAGTTGTCTCCCTTTATCAGTTTACACAGCAAAGCAAAAAAGTTGGTGTTTTTACTGTTTTAATTTGAAGTTTTACTCAGATGCGAAATCTTCAATCACTGTCAATATTTAACACTCTTAAAAAACAACATTATTTCACACTGCCAAATAAAGTCAAAGTACAATAGGAGAAGAAAAGGTTAAAAAAGAACTGTGTTTTCAAGCACATCTAAGGGAGGTAATTTAAGGGAGGTTGTTATTAAAAATCTATGGGAGGTTGTTTTTAAACACAACATAATATTATGGATTTTCATTTACATAAATTGCATGAAATTCAAAGAAAGGATTATATGTCTTCAGTAATAACGATTTCTTCACAGAAAGTTATTAGCAGTGTAAATCACTTGGACTTTATATTGCTGAATCCTGTTTGCATCAGTGGATCGTGTTTCAGGCCTACTAGTTTATAGGACACAGTCAAGTGTTCATATCCTACTTCCGCAATGTACATTATAGTTTTTTTATAATTGATTAGATTGTTGATCAGAATTTATTAATATTTTCATTGTATTCCAAAGTTTGACAATTCTCTTTATGACTTCTGTAGGGGTTGCATGAGTGCAAAAGATAAACAATGGATGAATCTAAAAATGTCAGGTCGTTTCATTGACAGCCAAGTTATGAAGTCATTGAAAGTTTAAAACATCCCATGATGTAAATTCCTGTTTAAAGAAGCAACAAATTGTTTTACAGTGTTGATTTACACTGGGCTTATAGGAGAGATGAGGACTGGCCACTGTTTTAATGAGTTTTGCCAATACTTTGGAAAAACCTACAGTATAGTGAAAAAGACCTGATTAGTGATTAAGTTCTGTAAGACAGAATATATCCTGTATTCCACATACAGTAGTCCACCACATTCATTGTCAGGGAAGAATGAACTTGTTGCATTTCCTGGTATTATTCTATCAAAGTAATTATTAATAAACTCTGTAAGAAATACAGGAGCACTCACATTCAAACCAGCATAGAGTCATCTAACCAGCAGTTGGGCATACCAGCAGAGTCACACCTGCAGAGAGTCATACCCTACAATATTTTTCTCTCTTAAGTTTTAAATTGAATAAATATGGTTTGTAAATTAGTAAATGCATCCTATATAAATGCCTTTTTCAAGAAGAACATTATAACCAGAAATTACTTTTTATTAGGGATGGCAACGAATATCCGGATATCCGAATATTCGTTCAGCTTCCGAATATTCGGATACGATATAGGTATCCGAGTATTCGGTAAATTCGTCCAAAAACGAATTTCAATTAAAAAATTAAATTTTACATGTTGTTTTCATGACAATAATTAAATTTCAATTACGGCCGATAAAGTGTCAGTTATACCCGGTTGCACTGGTGATGACACTTTCTATAGTCAATCTTTAGCGATAGACAAAAGAGATTATGCAAACAAAAAAGTTTCAATTTCTAGGTGTTAATTGTTGAACATACAATCAGATTAAGGAAAATTATTAAGCAAGTGTTTAAAAGCCTTGTTTACGCCGATACATAATTATGGAGAGGCGCTTACTTTAGCCATTGCAATTATGAAGTATCTTTTTGTACAGCGGCCCGTTTTTCAAACATTAAACAAGTTTATTAAATAATTTTACACTTTTTAATTAAAATGAAAATCTTTTCAGGTTGTTCTTAATTGAAGCTTTCCTTTCTCAGTCCTATTAAGCCTCTTGTAGATCTATAAGGACTGAAGCAGCAGAAAAAGAAAATAAATGTCCGTGTAACGACTCTGTCACGGAGAAAACGAAACCGAAAGTACAACAGTCCTTACAGAGTTAGCTCCCGTAATAACAACGTTTATGCAATTTATTTTATCCTAATTTTATGACATGAATGATTGAATCTTATAGCCATTAATTGTCTGATTGATTTATTACATAAAACGACCGAATATCCGGATATTCGTTCGGAAAGCTGACCGAATATCCGAATACCATTTTGGGTATTCGTTGACATCCCTACTTTTTATGGACAAAATTACAATCTTAATCTTTCACAATAAAGTGATATATCCACCCAAAAATTAAAAACAAAGTTTTAATGGTGCTACAACATGTCTTATTTTGCAAAATTTAACTATTATCATTGCTGTTTTTTGTATGAATCGTAAATTTCTGACATTAAGGTGCTTATTGTAGGTTTTAAGTTATTATGCCCCCCCCTTTGAAGAAACGGGGGTGTATTGATTTGCACCTGGGTCGGTCGTTAGAGAATGGTTTCCGGAAGATACAATCTTCAAACTTAGTGTGAAGGTTGGTCATCACCAGTAGATGACCCCTACTGATTTTGAGTTCAGTAGGTCATGGTCACAGTGACCTGAAATAGTAAAACGGTTTCCAGACGATAACTTTAGAATGTGTGGGCCTAGCATCTTGAAACTAAGTGTGGAGTTTAGTCATGACCAGCAGATGACCCCTATTGATTTTAAGGTCAGTAGGTCAAAGCTCAAGGTCACAGTGACCCGGAATTGTAAAAAGGTTTCTGGACGATAACTCAAGAGCGCATGGGTCTAGCATCCTAAAACTTTGTTTAGAGGTTGGTCATGACCAGCAGATGAACCCTAATGATTTTGAGGTCAGTAGGTCAAAGGTCAAGGTCAAAGTGACTGGGAATAGTAAAACAGTTTCTGGATGATTACACGACAACGTGTAAGCCTAGCATCTTGAAACTAAGTGTGGAGGTTGGTCATGACCAGCAGATGACCCCTGGGTCAGTAGGTCAAGGTCACAGGGACTTTTTAAAATAAAATTTTGGCCACATTAATTTTTTTAGGCCAAATTAAAAAGAAAAATTAAGGCCAATTAATTTTTTTGGTGACTAAAAAATGTTCTTTTTAAGGCCAATTTGTTTTTTTTTTCAGGTCACATGTATTTCTTTTTCCACATTACTGATTGCATCAAAGGGGGCGTACATGTTTTACAAACAGCTCTTCAAGGTTTAGGGTGTGGTTCTTTAAATCTGCTTAAATTATTGCTATAATTATGATGGAATTGCAGTGATAAAGATGCTTCATTTGTTGGAAGTTACTCAGATCTCAGACTCTGACAAGCAATTTATATCTCTCTCAACAAAGTAGCTCCAGCTAAAGCTAGTTTGAAGTTTTTGTTTTGACAACTTGAAATT
>JAFMSR010000010.1:6300899-6314701 GCA_022818135.1 Saxidomus purpurata | reverse complement strand
AATGTAACCTCATGTTGGCACATTGCATTTTAAACAAGAAGGATCACAAGCTCAGTGCAACCTCAAATTTTTATGATTATCTACAAAATCTTAACATACATTACCATTGCAAATCACATTTTTCAAACAGAATGTCAGCTGTAAATTCTGAATTATCAAAATAAATGCCCTGTAATAGTAAGTTGATCAATAGACCTTTTGCCGCTTCGGATAAATTCCTTATTCCAGGACATAGTGTTGGGCATTTTAGCGAGGTTAATGACCCTTCTACTAATCGCGGCTCATTTTATCTCAGAATTGCTGTTTAGTTGTTTGTCTTTTATACTGATTTACTCTCAATTCCATAAGAAATCCTTACAGCTTATATTAATCGCTTTTGAGATTCATAATAATTTCCTCGTGAAATCAATCTCTGCCTAAAGAATCAAGGACAAAACTACTGTGGCACTGGTGTGTATCAAACCTGGGACCCTCTGATTCTTAGAATGTATGTCCCTTAATAGTTACGTAGAAATCAACCATAAACCCCTTGTGAGTACATGTAAATGTATTGTGTGGACGTCTAGAAAGACATGCAACACATGTTTGGGTTTTTAGGCTGTATTTGATGGATTTAATAAAATAATAAGAATTACTGTAGACAAGATAAATCATTCAACATGCAGACGGTGATCTGTTTGATTTTTACAGCAGCATAGGAATCTGAAATATTATCAATATTTAATGAGGTTCTCTACACCCGTTCAGTCAATGCTACATGTAAACATAAACACAAGGAATGAAATGTCAATTTTCTGGGTCAAGCCTAAAAGCATTATTTATGGCAAAACGTTCCCGACTGGAAACAAAAACAAACTTATTTTATCTATTCCATGATTTAATAATCCAAAATATCAACATATTTTCAATGTCGCAAACTGACTTTTTTTAATGTCACGTGCTCACTAAGATCAAACAAACCGGGCATCACGGCGGTATTCTTTGATCTAATGACACCTGCGGCTTTATCTTTGATATAGAAAAACTTTGCAGTAACAATAACTGTCAAAATGAAAAAAAAATGTTACTAGGAAAGAATTGGCGTTGGCAGTTACTTAAAAGTTAGAGGCGATCGTAAATGACAAAACAAAAGGTACTCTGCCAACAAGCAACTCGTTTTGATATTCAACATTTCTTTCTTTATTATGTGCATTCCCGTTATATTCGGTTTGTTTGTGTGATCCGTACGAAATAATAAAATTATTATTAATTTGCAACAAAGAGAGGTCTCACAACTGAACCTTGCAGGACACCAAATATAGCCGACGGTAATTTTGTTTTGGAAACACAACATTCGGAACTTGTTTAATATAAATCTAGATCATTTTATGCATTTACCAGGCTGGTAACATTGTCCGATCGGGCTTAGAAGCCCAATCAAGCTTTTATTGCCCGATTGGGCTTAAATTTATGAAAAGAAACTAAGATTTATATAAATATATCAAGAAATATTTAATGAATTGCTTTGAAAGTCCTACATATCTTCAGCTGGTGTTCCCTTGTTATTAACACCTACTTTTTATCCAAATAAAACTTACACTTTTTTGCTCAAGAGGCTTTGCTTATTTTACATTAAAAGTATATGGAAAGTGAAAGTAAAAGTGCTAGAATTCTGGCGCAAAAAGTGGCTGATTATGGTTGGGCGATGTTGACTTCCAACATACTGTAATGTTGCATGTAACATATTCTAGGACTTCAATTGTTTTCTTTAAAATACTTATCAAAATATTTACAAACAAGATAATTTCTATTGATAAATTTAAGCCTGATCGGGCAATAAAAGCTTGATTGGGCTTTTAAGCCCGATTGGGCAATGTTACCAGCCTGTTTACTAATTTACGAACATGGGATAATAATTATTACAATAATTGAAGTATTTACGCACTTTCGATGCATTGTCTGTCGACTTTCGTAACACGAGAGACAAAAAAAATATGCATATTCGCTCAATTTTGACAGTTATCTTTCAGAAGTAATTGTGTGAAATAGCTTGGGTTTGCAAACAATTTTACAATTGTTTGAGTTAAATATGTCATCCTTTATTACAGGCAATATTTTTCACACCCACCGTGATTGGCAAAAGGCAAGTTGGGAATAAAAAGATTGACCAATTACGGCACATTGTTTACGTGGATAATTATTTTAAATCTACATAAACGTGATAAATATTTTAAGTTCAGGTAGGAAAGAAAACGTTTTGAAACAATTATATCTAAAAATGATGATTTTTACGCAGTGAAACTCTAGCGGCAATTCACAACGGAAATACCGCGGAGGCGACGTGCTATTAATAGAGACGCACAACTACTGTCTACCGTAGATGAAAAATTAAATGTACTTACAGAAATTGATGTATTCTACATTTTGTACATCAATAACTATAATAAAATAATTGTAAAATACTTTATTCCAGTCGAGTTGGTCACCATGATTCACCGCGACCGGCCACCGTAAATCACCGCGACCACATATTTCAGCGCATCGTAAATGATCGCAGTGGCCGTTAAGGTGACCAAAACTTTTTTAGGGTGACCATGTCACCATGTCTGGTCACCTATAATGAATTTTTGTCGCGGTGTCTGGGTGACATTTAGAAAAAACACCTTGCGTGAACTGTACAAGTCCACTTACCGAACGGGTAGCCCAACAAATTGTGCGCCAGGGCTTTTTTATATTAATGACGGCCGCCCTTCGCGCACAACCCACTTATTATTCCAAACAATGCGGAACGTTTTCTTTCTATGTGTATGTAGGTCCGTGATGCTGGCGATCAGAATCTCGTCGCCAACTTTGACGGCTTCAAATATTTATTTTAACTCAATATATCTTGAAAAAAAATTACATACCTGTAAAGCTTATTCCAAATAGAAACAATATAAGTGAAAATTGATCAGAAACTTGTATGTTTTTTATGCATAACACTTATAAACTCTACACATGTCAACGTGTTTTTGTTTACACCGCTAAAACTCTACCTCGCGATAGTTTATTGGTACCTCACCCGCTTGAAATATGCACTGCGGAAAATCCTTTGAATACGCAGCCAACGGAATAGGTAATACTTATGTGAGTCGTTAATAATGTCATTTTGATAGGTATATTATCTTTATTTCCTCCAATGGAAGAGTAAACATTTATGCATATTTATTGAATAGTACATATCTGTAAGGTCGTGAAAAGTACATCAAAGTAAATGGGGCTTTTTTCATTTTGCATCTTCCGAAAGGCTGTCAGTATATCGTGTTAAAACAGGAAAACTCTATTCCTGGTTAAAAGTATTACCTTTGTCACGAACCTATATAATATAGGTCCGTGTCTATTGTAGTGTTTTTCTGAACATAATAACATAAATGGGAATTTAGAACAGATGTGGGTATTTCCGGACGTAATTAAACTTTTAATATAGAACCTTTTGCTAATCTCCTATTGAAAGCACGTGGCTTTCTCGTATTTGGCGGGAATATTTTGCGCGGGAACTCAAAAGATGCCGATAATCAAATGCTCCGAGAGAAAAATGTCATATGTGATATGTATCTGCCAATCCATATTAATAACTTCATTGCCAGCCGAGTGTTCGTTGCTGCATAACTTTTCCTCGCCGCAGGTCAGTTAGACGTACTATACAGGTACTCCAGACAGTTTTTTTAACCGCACGGATAAATTGCGTGAATCATTTCTATAAAGTGAAGATAATCGAAGGTCATGACAGATAACTAACGAGGCAATCTGATCTGATGATGCCCAAACCTTTGTTAAACATGCTGTAAATCAAACAATAACCAAAATATTTGATAGTAAAATTTAATGTGTTTGACTTTCGACAGAAGCTGTCTGGCATTTTCGATCATTATATAACATTTGAAATATATTAAAGCTTCGGCATGTATATTCTCATACATTGTATATAAAACTTTATTAAGAATTGAGATTCTTGATGCATGTAATAATATCGTCCTTTTTTAGTTATGTAGCACTCGTAAGTAAAGTGAACTTGAGAGATCTGCAACATGTATGTGTTTTATTTCATTGACGCTTATTTTCTCTCGAGTACTTTACCAAAATAATACAGTATGAAATCATGTTTTCCAGCTACGGTTAAATAAAAACAAAATGTTCGTGGGTTGTTAGCCAGTAAAGTAAAGTTTTCATAACAATTTGACAGTCTTCCAAATTTCGATTTTCGATTGATCAATATTTCAGAAACGTCGACTAATACCAGACAGTTTTATGAAAGTTTGTTTTTAATCCAGTAAGTATTTGAATTTGTCTGGTATCTGTTAGAATATGTGACTTCATGATTTCTGTGCCGCTCCTTTGATGTTCGGCACGGCGAGTCTTGCTTTGAGAATAGCTAATTGTTCAATATACAACCTCAGTAATTACGGGGAATACTCAAACTACGATCTGATAACAGAACTATTTTGCCTAACACATGTCATGATCAAATAATGTACGTGCAAGATTTTTTTCTCGGGTATTCCGGAATTTCGGTTAACGTGTGATCGCATATCAAGTAGAACTACTTGATCTATATTGTATATAACTCATTCGAACATGATCTTAACAAATATAGTAAACTGGCTGTTGCCTTTTTAGCACTATAAAATAGCAGATATATCATGTTTTAAGTTAATTGTAGCGGTTACTTCAAGCGTACGGTATGCGTTTTCCGCGTGCAACCTCCCTTGGTGTAAAAATAAGCTTGAATTCAAGGAAACGTTTTCATTGGTTATCACGTTTACACATCAACATGTAAACGACAGGTACCGTGTTAGGTTTAACAAGTATTTTTAGTTAATATTTGTCATTTTATTAATATTTTAATGACTATTTATGGTTAATAACAACAAATGAACATGCCAGTGTGAAAAAATTCGGTGCCGACCCATTTCGGACCATGGACACTTCGGACCATCACTTCGGACCACATTTTACGGACACTTCGGACCAGATTTATAGACACTTCGGACCAGATTTATAGACACTTCGGACCATGAAAATATATCGTCGCAAACTCTGATATGACACTTCGGACCATGAAAATATTATAGCAAAATATTATGTGACACTTCGGACCATGAAATCGTAATGATTTTAACTAATATTATTTATAATTTTCTCATATTGGCACCGCCACTAACGATACTTCGGACCAGATTTATAGACACTTTGGACCATGAAAATATATTGTCGCAAACTCTGATATGACACTTCGGACCATGAAAATATAGCAAAATATTATGTGACACTTCGGACCATGAAATCGTAATGATTTTAACTAATATTATATATAATTTTCTCACTAACGATAAATCTCCCAATGTTGATTTGAGACAATGTATTAAAAAACCCAATAATTATGTCCGCTTTTATCTAAGTTAATAGTCGAAAGAAAATTAGAAAAATAACAAACTATAATACATATTATTTTTATTTTCTGTATTTTCAGACTGCCTATAGCAACAGAGACGGTGTGTATCGTCTCATAAGAAAGGTCTTTGCCTTGCCTTTGCTGCCAGCAGACGACATCAGACCCGCGTTTGACAAGATAAAATAAAAAGGCAACGCAGATAATGAGAGGCTCAACCAATTCTTAGAGTATGTCGAAAGAACATGGGTGGTAAGCGAGATGTGGCCCGTGCAGTCATGGTCGGTATACGGTAAATCTATTTGCACAAACAACGACGTTGAGGGATGGCATATCCTCCTTAACCGCCGTGCGAAAAAGGGAAACCTGCCATTTTATCTACTGGTTGAGCTGCTGTTTAAGGAGGCCAAAGATATACCGATCCAATGCAGTCTTGTTCGTGAAGGAAAGCTACGCCGACACCAGAAAAAGGCCACTGCATACACACAGGGTAAATTGATGAAACTGTGGGCGGAATACGCGGAAAACAAACGATCCACCAGCAGTTTATTGAGATCATGTGCAAGCCTGTATGGTCCAGTCTTAACAAATAAACGTGAGACATTTCGATCGTGATTGTGCAGTGAATGTATTTTATCCATGTATAGATTTTTTTGTTCTTGTTTGTGTTTTTGTGTATATGTGTCTATGTCCATTTGTTTATTTATTTTATTTGGTGTTGGCATATGTGTGCATTCGTTTATTATAATGTAATCATGTAAATAAATTATCAAACCTTCATAATTGTTGCTTTCGAACTGTTTTCCTTCAGGGTAAATAAAATCAGTACAGACCATTTAATTGTCTCGTATGAAAGACCTACTTAAATACTTTATACAGAGGCAGCACATGAATACTTTTTTATATTCCCATTATTCCCATACATTAGAAAACGCCAATAGAAAGTTAAAAAAATCTAGAAATAACACCATTTTACACAATCTTTTCATAATTACTTTGTCAATTTGACACTACACAATGCTCTTTTAAAAAGGTGCGAGACAGTGACCGAACGTGTCAATTGTTAAAACAACAACTTGTTACAATGTTGGCAAATTACAGCCGCAACTTAGGACATAAACAGTATGCTATCAAAACATCGACATACCCAAAGTTTTTAATGAATTTTAACATGTTACACCCCTAATTAAACGATTTATAAACATAAAAATTATAACATTTTAAATAAAGATATATATAATATGAAATTAATTTCGTTTTATTTTTATGATTTATAATGGTTACAAATCTGGTCCGAAGTGTCCATAAATCTGGTCCGAAGTGTCTACAAATCTGGTCCGAAGTGTCCATAAATCTGGTCCGAAGTGTCTGGTCCGAAATGTCCATGGTCCGAAGTGTCCGTAATTCAAAAAATTCATCTTGCAGTGAAAAAAATGAAATTTAAATCAGTTCGATTTCCACCACAGTTTTGAATCTAACTGGTTGAGACGTAAAGACAGACATCTATGTAATATCAGTTTGTAAAATCGGTCGGTCTTGCAGTCGAAATATTGAGGCTACCGAACGGGGAGACTCTGGATCTCCCCGTCCAGGACCGGACATGGAGACACTTCCTATTTTCAAATTAGATTCTGTAATAGGTATTCCAAAAAGGGATCTATTAAGTACACATGTGTCAAACACAAAATACCTGTGCTCTGGTCCTGGTCCCTGCTTTTCTTTTGTGTGTCACAGCAGTTTCTTCCGATTTTACTGCAGACTTGCGATTCCTCAAGGTAGGCATGATGCAATCGTGAAAAATTTCATACAGTTCAACCTTACGACCAAATTTACAAAGCTTTCCTCCCGCCCGTTTTGACTTTGTGTTGTAATGTTTTTCGAGTTACGAAACAAATTTCAGCGCGTTTATTCAGCTCTTCATTTGAAGGAAATTAAATAAAAAACCAGCCTAAAGAATAATGAAAAGCGGAAAGCAGCTAAAAAAAGAGAGCTTGTGGGTGAACTCCGTTCTTACCCTAATATTGTCATATACCTTACTGGGGCTAAGAAGCCCAGAATCTGTCACCTCTATAATAAAGCAAATTGACCAGAGTTTAGGACTTTTATGCAAACTTCCAGCCAAGAAATAACACAACAATCAGACTCTCTTTCAGCTCAGGGCCTATGGGCTCAGTTAAAAAAAATGATTGAAGCTGGAATATCAAAATATGTACCATTGAAAAGAATTGGAACCAAAAAGTGATTACCATGTGTAACAAAAGGACTAAAAAAGTTAATTAAGAAAAGAGACCACCTTTATCAAAAGGTAAAGAAAAAGAAATCTAATCGTGAACAATGGATAGTCCAAATAATTGTACTCAACGGGTGAATATATTGTTATATTTTTTGCTAGGCGCTATCCAGCCTCCGAAAGCGCAGATATCTATAAAATGTCCGTATGTAAAATGGGTCGGCGTTTGGAGTCGAATTATTGAGACTAGTACAATGGAGTAAATTCATGAAAATAAAAGCTCTCGTTAAATAAAAAATAAAAAAATCCTACAATTCCTACCTAGGAAACATTCTTGACATTACTGATAATGATGGCACTGACACGCAAAGTAAACTTCTTTCTACTCTACTAAAAAACTATATACATTAATAAAAAAAATCCAAGCAAGACTCCCAAAATGTTTCTCCACTTAAAGATCAAATAACAGGCATTCTTAAATCAAATAATACTGACAAGGCTAACAACTAAACCATCAGTTTCAATCAGTGTTCTCTGGAACATCACCGTTATCTTTGAAACAAAAATGTATCCAGAAATTAAAATATCTCAACCCTATGCAATGCTTTAAATACCCTCAGATGCATGCCATCTCTATCAGCAAATCTGGTGTTGCTAAACTTTTTGCCAACCTCAAAGCCAACAAAGCAGCGGGCCCAGATAAGATCAGTCCAACTGTGTTGAAGGAGCTGAGGCATTAAATTGCAAATATCATAACTGTTCTCTTTCAGAAATCTTTTTGAAATCTTTTATTCCCCGTGACTGGACAAGGGCCAACGTATGTCCAATGTACTGGTTTTTCCAGGAAGCGGACTCGAGAGTGACTCGATACAAGCTTTCTTCACAATCGAGCTAAAATAAATTAGTATAAAAAAAAGGTGACACCAGTGACCCAGCTAATTATCGGCCTCCCTCACCTATATTCTCTGTGAAACTCTCGAACACATCATTGCTTCTCATCTATCTTCACACTTCAACACTTTTAACATAATTTATGACCTTCAACATGGATTCAGAGAGAGGCGAAACTCAACTAATTGAGTTAACAGACTACCTTGCCAACAACATCGCTTCTGGTAAACAAACATATCTTATTCTTTTGGATTTCAGTAAGGCATTTGACAAGGTTAACCACCTCAAACTTCTCCACACTCTTCAAGAATATGGCGTCTCTCTACAAACGCTCAACTGGATACGCTCCTTTCTGATTGGTCGAAGCCAGACTGTTGTCCTAGACGGTAATTGTTCCACAGAAGTTCCTGTTACTTCTGGGGTCCCTCAAGGCTCCGTTCGTGGGCCCTTTTGCTTCCTAATCTATATCAACCAGCTTCCTTCTCCTGTTTCTAAATCCCAAGTTCGACTCTTTGCAGATGACACTGCGGTATACCTCACCATCAACTCACTCTCAGATTCTCAATCCCTGCAACAAGATCTTAACAATATGCAGGCCTTGGAGAAGCAGTGGGACATGGAGTTTAACCCGTCAAAAGTCTACACATCACTAATAATAAAAATGTCATTAAAAATGAATACTATCTCCATGGCCAAGCCTTCGAACCTGTCCCTGATGCTAAATATCTTGGTCTTAATTTATCCACAGATCTTAGCTATAATACTCAAATCTCAAGGATAACAACCAATGCCGACAGAACTCGGGGATTCATCAAACGAAATATAACTACCAGCAATGAAAAAGTAAAAGAACTGGCATACATGTCCCTTGTCCGGCCACAGGTAGAATATGCTTCTACCAGCTGGAGCCCTTATACAAAAACCAATATCAATAAGATAGAGATGGTCCAGAGGCGTGGAATACGGTAGGTAAAACGTAACCATTCCTCACTCTCTCGAGTGTTGCAGCAATCAAGGTGATCTGGGATGGCGGTCCCTGCAGCACAGGAGATTCGACTCCAGGCTCATTATGTTTCAACAAAATATATCACAACATCGTAGCAATCAGACGTCCAACCTACGTACAAACACCTATCAGATTCATCAGGCACATGCACTCACTGTCCCTAAGGCAGATACAGGTTACCTCTGATTACCACAAGTACTCATTTTACCCACATAGTATCACCCTCTGGAACCAGCTTCCACGTAACATTGCTACTCTACCTGACCTTGGCCAGTTCAAGCAGGCTGTGGTAAATGTTCAGTATTAGTCAGATGATCAATGTTTTTATCTTTTAATTTTATTTCTGTTCTCAATAATGCTAATATTTTAACCTTTGACTGGGTACTTTCTTCTAAAAACAAAAATAATATCAAACAGGGAATGCCACGTACCAAAAACGCAGCCTCCCCAAAACGAGCCCCACAGCACCCAGAAGTGCACACCACCAACACACACACACACACACACACACACACACACACACACACAACACACACACACACACAATCATGTACACACACAAACATACACTACCAACACACACAAGCATACAAAGCAAACACACGAGGACAAAACGAACAATTAAAGGAACACAGTGGGGCACCGCCTTGGAACGGTCAGTGGCAAAAACACCACTGGGGAGCTTAAACCGGTTTATGGTGCGCACCCAACTTCACTCTTACCCCCACCATGTTCCAAAAAAACAAAAATAATATCAAACAGGGAATGCCACGTACCAAAAACGCAGCCTCCCCAAAACGAACCCCACAGCACCCAGAAGTGCACACCACCAACACACACACACACACACACACACACACACGCACACACACACGACACACACACACAATCATGCACACACACACATATACACTACCAACACACACTAGCATACAAAGCAAACACACGAGGACAAAACGAACAATTAAAGGAACACAGTGGGGCACCGCCTTGGAACGGTCAGTGGCAAAAACACCACTGGGACAGTGTAAATAAAAGTAATCCCTGCTAACTTTAACCGGACAAAAGTTACTGCCAGTTTTTTTTATCATTTCACTATATACTAACATTTACACATATATGTGTATGAAGGTCCGTGCCGACGTGTACTTTAGTCCTGCCTATAATACTCGCGAGAGGGGTTGGCAGTATCGATCGATCAATCGATCGAGATAGATGGATGGATGGATAGATAGATAGATCGAAGGATAGATCGAAGGATAGATAGAGCGATAGATAGATAGACAGAATGCTATCTCGATGGCTTTAACGTCAAATAAATTAGACTCTAATCACTGCGCATACAAATCGAAAGTGTCATATGACGGCATGCATGTTATTAAGTATTGTAACTGATAAATGCCATGCAAAAAGTTAATTCAAATAATTGATTTTAAAGTAATCGTTTATATGCGCGTCTACCCAATTAAAATACTTCATAAAACTGCACAATGAGTACAAATCAAAGTACTGAAAGATTCAATGGGCCAAAAAAAACTTAGTGTTTATACGGATACACTCCGTATCTGGCCTCTAGGACTTTACGGATACACTCCGTATCTGGCCTCTAGGACTATATGAACTTTATGAACAGAAGATGTAGTTAACGCACATAAAACTTTGCTCTATTTTTCGTAAGCACAATAGTTTGTCATTTTGTAAAAATATAGCACATTGTCTTCTATGAGAATCAAACACAACCCCCATCTCTATTCATTTAAAAGCAAATAATGTTTGTAGGTGGGACATACTGTAGGCAAGTTATGGGTTCATATAACAGGAATAAACTACAGTCTGTCGAATATGCACGGTTCATCAAAATAAACTACATCAGCATCATTGGAAAATTAATATCTCCAGGCCACTTTTTCATTTTTTGATTAACTTGATATTTTAGTCAAAATTTGAATTTGTGTTATTTTTCCCATAGGCCTTAATGTTACTGACGTGACGTCGCTGAATCCAAGATGGCGACGCCCATACCACTCAATCAAAATTGATTTTGACAACTTTTCATAGATTTTATGACAATTGAGAGATTTCTAAGAAAGTGTTCATATTTATAAACTCTCAATCAGTTGAAATAAATAAATAAATACAATTGAATCTGTAAAATATGACAATAAAGCTTTGATCTTAATCAAACGCTCTTCCATGACTCTCATCCTGAAATGAATAGTGAAGTTCAGCCACATGTTGAACTGGACTGTTGTGACCGAAGACCAGCTTGCAATTTCATCAACTGCATTTTTTTGTTTACTTGTAAGATTTTTTGTTGTTTTCTTTTGCTGAAATTTATAATTTATATTGATTGTTTTAGTTTTTAAACAAATTGATTAATACGATCTGCAGAAAATGTGAAAATTCAGAAATAAATAGAGGAAAAGCAGCTTTTTAAATCATTGTTTCATGTTAACTTTTTTCAATTTTTTTTTAAATAATACTGTGACAATATAAACATTGTAAAAGTAGTCTGGCAAACAGTTGGAGAACTTAAAATATTTGATGTCTTCGAACTTTATTATAGGTTTACACAAGGAAAAGTATTTTCATGTCACTAACTGAGAAAGTGTGCTGTTCTCAGCGCCTGACAGGACAATGGCTTTATCAGACAGTTGTCATAGTAATGGCATGATAAATATAATTGTGTGTATAGGAAAACACTGAATTGGTGCCAGAGATAGAGGTCAGATAGCACAGCTGATCAGAGAAACCTAGACCCATAGTACGTATTGTGCTAAATACATATCTGGCTATAGGGAGACTCTGGTTCAAATATGTCCGTCCATCTGTCTGTAAACTTTCCCTTGATAACACTCTACTGGTCACAATTTTCATTTGAATTTCATGAAACTTGCTCAGAAGGTCGCCTGCAACCTGAGATGATCCCTTTTGTATTGACGTCAGTGGGTCAAAGGTCAAGGGAGTTTCCTTGATAACATTCTACAGGTCAATATTTTCATTCAACTTGCTCTGACAGAAGGTTGCCTGCAACATGAAAATGGTCCCTATTCTTTTGGGGTCAAGGTCGCAGTGACCTGATATTGCACACTCTACAGGCCCCGATTTTCATTCAACTTTCATTAATCTTGCTTAGACGAAAACACTTCAAGTTTGCTATAAACATTCAGTTAGACGAAACTGCAGTGTGACGAAAACACTCGCGTTGATAAATCCCCCATTCTAGGCTCTGCCTTATTTCATAATATTCATTTAAAATTTCCGGGTTTTATATTCACTTTCATTGAAATCTTTTCGCTACATAGCAATAGATCTGTGTCACGACACGCACTTCCGGTTTGAACTGTCAAAAAAGTGAACACAACTCAGCAAGCAACTGCAACAAGCAATTGCGTAGCAAGCAATAAGATATTCGAGTTATCCCGCATGGTAAAAACCGGTGTTACTATACTTTTAACACGTATAGTACCGGTGTTACAGTACATTTATTCGGGAGCACTATTTTCCAAAGCGCTTACAATCCGAACATGTTCAATATCAATGACCACGAATGGCCTGCTTTACAGGTGACTGTAAATGAATAAAGACAGTTTATCTTGCATTAAATATTCATACAATATAGTGCTATGATCAGGTGATATTCGATATAAGAGTACCCCACCACCTGTCACGCCCACCTATTCTGTATATGATTACTATATGCAAAATGTCTTATCATTTTGCAGACAATGTGATAAGGAACCAAAAAATTTATATTTCTGATGTTGCTGAAAAGTTATATTGAACAGAATGGAGAAATGGCAAAGAAATGAATAAATTTAATGGCTGTTGAAAACTGACCTCTGAATAGAGGTCAAAAGTATTGAAAATAAAAATTCGAATCTCAGTTTACATTTATAAATTGCCTTGATAGACCAGTGCTTAGAGCATTCACTTTTGTGCGGGAGGGCATTGTTTCGATTTCTGGCAGCATTATATAGTAGTAAAAAAAATACTAGTAAAAAATGGTCTATGAAAGGTCACTTCAATGCTTACAGTAGGGCTTAGCATTATAGGGTATAGTGTATTAAGGATAAAAAGAAGCTTGTTGCTTCTTGATACAAGTACCCTTTTATAATGTCATACAATGGCTTTGTAGCTAATGTTGTCTGTTAATAATATGTGAAGTTAAATAAAGCTTTTTTTCTATTTTTATTTAGAATTTAGCACAAAATGTGACATTTGTTGTACTTCTTTATGTAATCCCATCTCTATTAGTTAGCTTTGAC
>JAFMSR010000010.1:6181068-6300399 GCA_022818135.1 Saxidomus purpurata | reverse complement strand
TTGTGAACTTTACTTGTCGGGGTGAAATCTTGATCACTATCAGTGTCAGACAAACACAACTTCTACAAGCAGGCAATACTTGATTTCCTCAGAACTCTATTTTTGTCAAACTGTATTCTTTGTGCTGTTAAAAGTAAACCTTTTTGCAAGGGAGTGAAATACTCAATATTGAAAATTTTCATATTGTGTTTTCATAAACTGAATGGACAAGAGGTTTGATAAGGCAACATGTAAATTGAGTGCACGATTAGTTGTGAATAAAGATTGTTTATTTAAATGCATGTATAATAAAGTATGTTGTTGTTATTTTCAGATGGTGAATGAATGTAGAAGCCTGATTGAACATGCTGACCATGTGTATGAAAGGGTAAACATCGTTTATTAGTGTTTACTCTAAATAGTTGGGTGGTTTTGGGAGATTTCCATTGATGCTGTTTTTCAAGAGAAGAAAAAGTTAAAGTAAAAAGACATAGGAAGATTGTGAAGATAATTCATTCCTGAAGATTAAAGATGTCATTTCATGAAGTTATGAGCTTGTTAAGAACTCCTACAGTAGCAATGTTACAAACATTTAGAGAGGCAAAAATGTTTGCAATCTGTCAGTTGTCTCTGTTCTATTAGTTACTTGTGTCAAGGGAAACTTGGAATGTAATAGGTCAGGGTTTCAAACTTGTCTTACACAGCTTCTGCAATCACCTTAGGTGTGAGCACAGGTCAGAACTTCTCTAGAGAGCATAGGTAAAATTGCTTCCAGAAGTTCCTTAAAAATACTTAAGCTGAAAAGTTCAGGTAAATACTCCTGAGAAAGGTTTGAGACCAGGTAACTCTCTGAACTTGAACCCCTTCTGTGAGACATACAGTAACAACACACAAGATAAGCAAAACCTAATGGTATAACAAGCTGAACTAAACTTCAAAATGTGGTACTTAAAGTGCCTTAAACATAGCTTTAGTTGGTTTTATATACAATGTATTGTCATATTTCAATGATATTTTAGCTTTTGCAAAGCCAGAGAGCAGGTCTTGAGTGGCATGAAGAATTAGAGAATGTGAGCCAACAAGCCGGGCTAAAGGGCAAGAAATTATCAAAGGTAACTTAGTCAATTCAGTGTGAGCTTTATTCCATTCAGAATAGTCACATTTTCATCATGGCATGATCCATTGAGTGGATTGAAGTTTTTCATGAAAATATTGATAATATTACAAAATAATAACTACATGTACAGTAGTCGGAACGTAACAGTTGTCAAAATTTGCGTATATCGTGCGTGTAACGTGCGTATAACGTGCGTGCGCTCATCGTGTATTTTGTCAATCGTATATCGTGTATCATATCGTATCATTCATCGTGCAACGTGCACCATATACTATACACGATACACGATGCACGATAGGCCTATACGGTATACGATTCGATGTTTTATTCAGTCGTTAATTGTTTTACTAAGCGTGTACATCTCCGAAAAAAGAAATAAAGTGCTGTCTTCGCATTGTATTATTTTGAATTCGCCAGTGCAATACGGACAATAATGACTTCCGGGACAGGTGATAGTTAACACATGAAATCCGAAATTTAATCATATTTTATTGACGGAAAGGACATAAAAGTTCTTCGAAATCTAAACTGTTGTTGTCACAGCATTATTTTAAGTTCAGTAGACAAGGTATAAGGAAATTCATTAGGAATTATAAAAGGAAAGGGAACATCAACTAATTTAGAAGGTAAGTTATTGAATATTTATCAGGTAAATAAACATAATATAACGAATCGCTGAATCAGTTAAAGCCCAGCAAAAATTAATAAAATAATTGTACAGTACCTTATTTAAATTGCATCTTGTTTAGTATAATCCATGTAATCGTTAGAAAAAAATCGCCACTCGAAACACATTAAACACTGTCAAAAAGACAAATGGATAGTGTCTGTCGTGTAGTGGCGTTTTAAAGATAGGTGTTGACAGCAATTAACTTCCGCTCATTTTCTCGCACCTCAGGATCAATATTCAAATTTGACACTTACTGTAATTTGATTCGCACCTAGGTAAACTATGGACATTTGTAACTTTCCGAAGTATTTTTACTAATGTGTAGGTGCGAAAGCTGTAATTAATTGGTCTTATTATTTTGGTCTCATTAAACTGTATAAGGAAAACAAATTGTTAAAGAGAATCAAAGCAAATAGATTTGGCAGGGGGAAAATAAATTTAAGTAAACTGTAAAAAGTCAAAAGTAATCGTATAACGTGTATTCCGTCTAACGTGTAAGGTGCAGCGTGCGCTTCGTATATCGTTCATATCGTGTATCGTTCTGAATCGTGTACCGTGTATTTACCGTATGTGTAACGTGCGTACATCGTGCGTTCATCGTGCGTGTATCGTGCGCTCCGTGTGACAACTGTTGTTCATCGTGCGTGTATCGTGCGCTCCATGTGACAACTGTTACGTTCTGACTACTGTATCTTGAAGAATGGAGGATTTAAGCCTTGGTATAAGAAATGGCAGAACTTACATACAAGATTTTATAAATGAATAAAAGAAAATTACCTTGAGTAATAATAAATTGTCAGACATGTGATTACCTGAAAAATGTAAATATAGGAGTGTATACAGATATAGTATACAGAATTTCTGCTTTGCCGGAGAGTTAGGTTTATAACAAAACCACAATAATTTCAAAAGGGATCCAATTATCCACGCATAATAAGTTGTAATTGATCTCAACTTGAAAATTGACTAACCAAAAATCAGAGATTTTATACTGGTCTCAGTAGAACATTATATAGCAATTTGATCTGAACTAATGGGTGCATCTCACGATTTAAACAGTAAGATAAGTTTGACAAAAATCTCTCGGAGCATTCTTAAGCTTGGTGAATTAGTTTTATATGTCTGCTGGCAAATATTGGCATAGAAAAGAGATATTAAATCTCCTCTATTACACAAGTATCTGATCTACAGCTTCAGTTTGCTTCTTGCATTTCACACATTTTGATTATCATGTTACTGTTGCATGTTGTCAGAGAAAATGAGGCTGTCTTAATGTAATGGTGAAGAATGATTTGGTACGAGTGAAATTTCTAATGGTGGTACGTTCTGCAACTTTATGCTGCAGCTTGTCTCTGTAAGATTATGTCTATCAGTCGTGAGCAAACATTTGTAAGTCTTAATGAATTCTTGCATGAGATCGTAACTTGATCATCTGGAAGCCTAACTGTAGTAATATGTTTAAAAAGAGAACAGACTTATTTACACTGTAGCAACTCTTTAAATCGCCAATCTTTATGAAACTTTGTCACAATATAAGCTTGATTGTGGAATCTGGGCTGGGCTTGAAAATAGGTTCCCCCGGGAGTAAAAATAGATCACTGTCAGAATGTTGGTCTTGAGGAATTCTTGTTTGGGAGAGACACTTGTCAGTGGGTCTGCAAGAAAGATGGGTCTATAAGAAAGGGATGATGATGCATTGCAGACTTTTGAACAGGGGGATGATAGTAAAATATCTAAAGATTGCTCTAGTTTTAACACAGCTCTCAGTCGAATTCGCTGGCTCTTGTTTGTTTTTTTCAGAAGTAATTTCATGATTTATGGAAAGGGATTAACTTTCAGTTACCAAGGGTTATCTGTACCCTGAAGGGTGAAACTTACAACCATAAAGCATTAAAGCATAGATATCTCTCAAACACCATTAATCTACTTTTTCAGGCAATAGAAAATTTTGCATGGAACATAAGAGTGTTACAAGGCCAGGCAGATCTGTTACTTCAAGCTAAAAAGGAGTGTCAGGAATATATCAGACAGGTAACATACTTATATAGGAAAAAATGATAGTGATACAGAAATAAATGGAAAGAGATAGGGAAAGAATAGAAATGAAGGTAAATGAATGAATAAGACCGGACATAAGAGAAGAATGTGTACTGTTTGTGAATGAAAAACAATGGAAGTGAAAAAGGGAAAGATACACAAGGGTGACAAGGGGACTGGTGGTGTAGAGGTTAAGGTGTCTACCACTCATCACAGAGAATAGGTCAGGAGAATAACGTTTCTAAGGTGACTGGTTATAAATGGTGACTGAATATTTATTGGACTGGGATATATAGTAACTGGTAGTTGAATTCACTCTGTGGAGTAGTAACTGCTACAACTAAATGTGGAATCAGTTTGAAAATTCTTCATCACTTCTAATGCGTTTCCATGTGACACATAACTGATTAGATATATTACCTTTATAACAGATCTCAGAGGCAGCTGTAGCACTGGGCCTAGCTGGCAATACTTTATGCAACAATAACCTCACTGATTGACATGCCTCAACATTTAAGGTAATAACAACAATAACATATTCTGTCAATACTGATTTATAAAGATTCAGATGGTAACCTCACTGATTGAAATGTCTTTCTCAGGTAATAACTCAATTTTAAAAGCTGTAACAGGGTCAATGTATATCTACATGTATGTGTAGCATTAGATGCAATGATATACCACAACATTTAAGGTATTGCTAATAGCATCAGTTCATCTATACTGAAAGAGGAGAGGATTGTTTACAGGTAGTACACTGTTGTCTCCATGTTGACCTGTTTCAAACAGTTGTCTATGTTTGACTGTACAAGATCTCTAAGACAACCTAAATATGCTTACAAAATATCTTCTGTAAGTTCTGTTTGATATTAAATGCAAAAATTGTTTTAAATGAACCATCATCAAGGACTACCAGCTTGTAGATACAGTCAAACCTGTCTTAAGCGACCACACAGGGTAAGTTAAAACTATGTTCTCTTAAGACAGGTGGTCTCTTAACTCAGGATAAATTGCTTTCATCTTAAATTACAAGAGAGGAATATTAAGTGGTTACATATGTCAGGTTGTTGCTTAACTCCAGTGGTTGCAAGGGCAGGGTGGACTGTATTGTGTATGAATCTTGCTCATATACTAGCTTACAGAAACATTGTTTTTTGTGTGTTTTCAGAGATTATCAAGGGAGTGATGATGTGTTGAGATGACATGTGTGTTGAGATGACATGTGTATTGAGATTACACGTATAGTGAGATTACACGTGTAGTGAGATTACACGTGTAATGAGATTACACATGTAGTGAGATTACACGTGTAGCGAGATGAAGTGCCATTTACGTAGAGTGATGTTGTACAGTCTCAGTGTTGTAACATAGATGCATTAAACTCTGCATGACCCATGTTATACACTTCTCTGCCTTCCATTTGCTATTGTAATACTCTACAGGAGTCCCAGACAAACTTTGAAACACTTCACATTCATGCTTCAACACTTTGACACTAGATTGCACTAAGTAAGAGAACATTCATTTAATGTATGACAGTATTTTACTGCACACTGATTGACTGATCAGTGGAGGTATTAAGTATTTAGAGAGAAGTGGGGATGTATAGATAAAACTGCTTTCAGCTATATTTGTACAAAGCTGACCTTTTTTTCCAAGAACAGTTTGTGTTAGGTTTACTTCAGAAACTGTTTGGAAGGCAGTTGACACAGACAATGTTATGTAACCTCTTTAGTAGTCAGTACATGTATGCAGTTAATAGGCGATGTTTCCAACTGATTATGTTATAATTTATTGTTCAAACTTTTATAGTTGATTAAGCTTTACATTAAATCAAAATCAGCTTTACAGCATGTCTCCTTGTATAACTTTTGTTTTATATAAAGATAGAATTTTATTTATCATTTTTCTCAGACAATACCTGTAAGATTGTGGAGTGCTACTCCCAGTACTTAGCTGTTTAAACCACCATTTGTTGTTAGACAAACTGTAGTCATCTTGTCTGTCTGTCTCTAGAACCATTTTATACAGATTTTATTCTTATTTTGTAATTAGTTTATGTATTACTTCCGCGTAATTCAACAAAACCAAGAGAAATCATGATAACCTCAATGCATTTGTATTTGTGGGCATGATTTTTTTTAATGATTTTTTAAATAATGACAGTTTTGCTGTAAAACGAATTTTGTGGATGTTTTTATTCATTTGTAATGTTAAAGTGACATTATGCACATCTTACTGCACATAGTGTATTTTTGGTGACAGTTTTATAAAAGCAATTTTTGGTTGCTGTGCATTTAAATGTGTTAAACTAATGATAATGCCTAATTATTATTTGAAGTTGGTGCCTAGAAATAAAAAAAATGGACTAATAAAATAATGATTCCTTTCTTCGCAGTGATCTCCCTTGTATCATAAGTGTTGTTGCTGAGTGGAAGGGAAGCAACTCCTGCATGCAGTTGTTTATTTCTTAAATTGACTCTCCCAGTCAAAATAGGAAAAGTAATATTTGGAAAGTTATAATTTCGTACTGGTAGCAGGAAGACTTTGTTTTATTGGGTTAAAAGCTATTATTTCCTCTACCCTTTTTACACACACCTATTTGAGCTGGATTTTACTTGAAAAAAATGTGCATAATTCCACTTTAAGTTAAATACACAGCAAACAACTATTCAACTAAAGTTTGTATTAATCCATGACAATATTTGCCCTGTAAACATTACACTTGTATATTATACTCAATACATTTAATATTCTAGGGTGTTTATAAAATAGGAAGAACCAAAATGGTCATCAGTCAGTGATTGGTCATTGTACTTTGTTTCGAATTGTTCAGGTGAACAGGAACCAGACAGCTACCTTTAACCCCCTATATATTGTACTACAAGAGATGTTTTATTCTACACTGCTTATTTTACAATGTTAAATGTGTATCTCATCTTTTGATGAATATCAAGTTTTAAAAAAGGTTACAGTTATCTAGGATCATCTCCCAGTGACTTTTCTAGTTATGCCTGTATGGTAAAAATTGTCTTTTTGACATACAATGTACTTTCTTGTTTTTGAAGCTTCAGTGATAAAACCATGTGTTGAGTTTTGCAAACAGATTTCAGCACTTACCTGGGATGACCTTCATCATGACCTTTTGATCTACTTTCTAGCATTTGAAGATACAGCAATACAATTTGGACAATGTGTGTAGTTTTGCAAACCAATAAAAACTTTAACCTGAATTACCGTTATTGTGACCTTTTGCCTGACCTTGAATTGTATGTATTTTTCCTTAATTTTTGCAGTGAAATCATTATCATGTGGATGTTTCAATGTTGACCAGTTCTTAGAGAGTTCTTAGTTATTACGCATATATTATACAGCTTTTGCATCTGTATCAGAGAGTGCATTTATACTTGTGAACAATTTAGGGCAATCACAGCCTCTTGTTTTGCCCTTGGCCTCCTGGTTTAGGCTTCTGCCTTCTGAGTGGGAGGTCCAAGGTTTAAATCACTTGCTGGGTTCAGTTAATTAACGTATAGGATTGGGGTAGAGGTAGGTGTCTTATTAGTCACAGGGCTGGCCTTTTAAATAGGGGTGGATCTATCATAACTAAGCACTTGACTCTAATCTACCTTTATTTAATTCCCAGTAAAACCGTAAATGTAATGGCCTTTAATTTTCTTAGAAAAATGAAAAGATATGGACTTATCTGTCTTTGAAAAGAAATGTGTGGCCATATATCTGTACCTTTTACTGTACAAAATACTCCCTGTTTAGTTTGCTCAGAATTGACAAAATCCCATGTGTTAATTAAGAATAATTTAATTATGATCTATAGATGTTTCTCAAGCTTTTTTCACATCAATGGCTTTCACATATCGGGGGGGCTGAATGCAAAGCTGTTGTAAGTCTTTCTTTGTTTCATACAATTTACAACAGTTTTACGGTCAACCCTCGATATCTCATTGCACATCTAGATTTACAGCATCATAAGTAAATATCATTTTCATTATTTGTGTGATGTCTTCAAGTACTTTTATTTTTGGCACCAGAATGAAGCAAGGGGTGTTGTCAATTACAATTGTTTTGCGAAAATACTGAACAACTTGTTGAATAAAGTGAAAATAAAATGACCATGATAAAACTTTAAACATATTTTCACATATGTGATCATTAAAAGAACCGTAATTTTGTTATACTTTTACTTTATAAAACATGGACCAATTTGATATTTTCTACTGCCATGAAATAGACAAATGAAAGTGGTCTGTGACTTTACAATATGCTCATTACCCTGTGTTTGACAAAGTACTGAGATAAACAATTGTTTTTAACCTTCTCTTTGTCTTATTTTGTAATGTCCTAGATGTTTTATTACTAATGTTAAGGTCTCTAATGTTGTGTTCAAAGGGTCGTGTAGTTGGCCTTTAAGTCTCCTACAAGTTTTACTAAAGTTGACGTTAGATTTGTCAGTCAGTCTGAATCATGTTTTAAATTGGTCAATATGCAAATTATACCAAAGTTCATTTGAATTGTATTGTTACACGGAAACTGGTAGCGGACTTTATATCGTAATACATGTAATGTTATATCTACGTCATTTATTAAATCATTTGTTTACTTTACTCTTCACTTACTGTTTAGCATACTCATATTAGCTGAAAACTAATATAATAGCGTAGTTACCGTAGTTACCGTAGTAGCAGATTGTAAATAAGCTAATTCAACACCAACACTAAATTTAGTTTTAATTTAGAGAGTGTATAAGGTGGTTTTGATAAGTATTGTCCAAAGTCAGGTCCATGCATAGTAAGCATATTTGTTTTTTGGGCAGTGGAGTTTCACCAGATGCATTTGTTGATATATACTTCCAGTATGTTATTACTGCAATAGTCTTGTTTTCAAATTGATGAGTGTTGTTTCATTTTTGATAGACTTTTATATGCACCTGACATGTACACATATGTATAAAGTAGGATGAATGTGGATATCAGGTATAAGGAATGGTTTGTTAAACTTCTATCATATCTTTCATAGGTAGTCAGAACTGTTGTAATATACCCAGAAGTCATATTGTTTGATATTGTTAAATTTGTATATAATAGCAGAATGTTATGTTAAATATAGTTACATGTGATTACTGTGCAATTTTATAAGTAAGTGATATAAATGTTGATGGTTACCAATTGTTTGCAGGCCAATATAAAATAGTGTTGTCCGTCTAGTAAGACCATACCAGAGCTTATTAGTAGAGATTTGGGGTAGATTTTGATACACAATCTGAGAAGAGTGTTTTGGAATTAAGGGAGGCTCTAAAACCGTCCAACAAATTTCATTGTTTTAACATTTGTTTGTATGAACGAAAAAATGCAGTATTTAGATTGAATTTCTGTACTATAAAGATCTTTCATATTATAATAAGATTCAGTTTCTGTATATAGACAAGGTAATTCAATTATCTGTAATAACTAACATATAGGAGACAGGTATATTTTATATTGGCTTGACATAATTTGTTGATGATCATATAACTTTTTCAATTGATTGTTATGTAATAATGAATTGTTACGATATTTTGTTGAGATTGTTATATTACTCGTGTAAATACTGGCTTCTGTTGTTATGGAGTCATTATAGTCCATGGCTCTTTCGGTGAAATGAGGGAGTTAGAAACCGTCATAATGATATTGAAAGTTACAATGAAAGTAGTGGCTTTGTCTGCATTGTATTCAATCATGTGCTGTATGTATTTTCTACACTCTTCAAATGACAGTTTTATAGATAAACTTTGTTCAAGCACAGAAATATTTCTACCATTCAACGTCATTTTTTGAAATTTAAAATTAGATTTATTATTTAATTTGTATAATTTTGTAACTTTTTAATTCACCATAGTTGTCATTTGCTCTCTGAACTACTTGTCTCACATTGTATCTCTACATCTCAAGCTCAAATATAATGTAAATAACACTAAAATAGATATAACTAACCTCATGTTAGTAAGCATTTTTTTGTTCCACACATAAATTAATCAAATATTTTGTGTCCAACACATTACTAAATCAAATAATTGTTCTTGAAATTATTGAAACATTTATTCATTGGTGATGCAATAGTTGCCAATGGAGCTGTCTCAGTAATGTAACAGATTGACCATGATATTGTTTTCAAAACAAAATCTAGCCACTACAACTTGAAGAAAGAAGACTATACAAGACCTTGGTGATTAATTGTTGTCATAGGATACATGTATGTTTTAATATATGTAACTGTACAGGCTTATTAACGAGTTCAACATTTAGCCATGTGAGCCTGTGTAATGAACACACAGCTCCCAAAATGCATGTGACCAGTCTAGAATGTAGACTTCCTGTTTGAATTTGTTGTCTGTAAACAAACAAATTATTTGCGGCAGAAAATATTTGCTTAAAACTAGTTAAAATTTAATTTAAATTTTGATAAACTGGTATTGTTTATTTTAAATAAGCAATTCTATATGTCAAGATCAGACAGGTGCATAGCAGCAGAATTTCATTTCATCTGAAAACAGACGTGTAAATTCACATTATATCAACACTGTATTCTGATTGGATAGTGTGAAGTTTCTTAGACACAAGCCTGACGTTTTCAGGATTGAAATCAAATTTCCATGAACATTTCAGTTGACAAAAACACACATTTAAAAACATCCTCTTATATAACTCTAGTACCAACAATGATTGCAGCTTGTTTGTGCATACTCTACATGCAAGTACTCAGTTTAGGTGTTCTTAATTTTCAGTTTAATTACTGATATAGTTAAAGCTTTTTATACAAAAGTCATTATACATTTTAACCTTTGTAGAGTTGGCATCTTCATTACACTGACTTATTGTCTACACCTATAACATCGCATACATCTGTCAACACCTATAACGTGGCATACGTCTGTCTACACCTACAACATAGCATACGTCTGTCTGAAACATGAATAGTGCTCAGTCATTAAAGAAATGCACAATATTGATACCAGAAATAAAATTGAATTATACATGACATGTTTTGATTAGATATATTTAACTATCCCCATTCTGACTTGGGAGAAAGTTGGCTGCTTCTTATGGAGGATGGGAGTAAAGGTAAACTGATAAACTCTTATTATTTAACCAGCATTAATCCCAACAGGAAAAAAAAAACAAAAACATGGAAGTAATAAGAAGCTTAACTGAATCCAATATACAACCAAGCCATCTTTGTAGGTTAGCTGTAGTTACATACGAGACCCACACATGATGGCTTCTTATTAAGGCAATGATCAGTAATACTCACTGTTCTGTATGTTTAAATGAAGAAAACTTGCAATGTATGTCTAGTTGACTTTGTGTTTTGTATTTGTTGTTGTAATAAGCAATAACTTGTTAAAGAATCTTTTTGTTGAAGAATTTTTAATGAAAGTTGTCTTAACTGGCAAAGATTAATTAGTGTATACCTTCCTTGTAAACTATGTTGTCCCCATTGTGTGAAAGAGAGACAGATAATTAATAAGACTGGAAACACCTGACCAGCATGTCCACCAGCTGTACATGATTGTGTGGCAGGATAACCCTATAATATCTACAGATATGCATGTATTGTAGTTGAAACAGAGCTTTTATACCCTGCCAGTAGTAATGCAGTTTATGCACTGGATATGTCACCATTTCTTGACGTGTTTGTTTGGCAGTAATGGCCTTTTAAAGTAACTGATATTTTCTCAGTCAATGCAACACCACATTTTGATGAGAAAAAACAACACTTTAGTTGTATTTAAGTAGCAAAGAAAGCTAAGAAAAATAAAAAGCAAAAACTAAGAACAGATATTTTTTCTTAACTTGTCATAAATTACTGACTGTCAGAGATTTTAGACTGGATTTTAAAAGAATAGGGTGTTTGCGTTAGCGTAAGTTTTCTTTACCACACCCAATTTTTCCAAAATCTTTGGCCTTTTTATTTGAGTGTTTTGGGTCTTTTAACTCTTTATTGCTATGAAAGTTTGAATACTTTATTAAGAATTTCTTTCGAATTATGGCCCTTTGCCTTCAGAATCCTGGTTACGTTTTTCATACGAGTCTACTTATTGACTTAACCATTTCAGATGTTACTTTGAAAGTTGGAATACTTGTGTACCATCATGACACCTATCTGTAAGCGAGACTAGATAACTCTGTCAAAAGTATTTGTATTGTTCTTAGAAATTCCTTGTTAAAGTGTTGTGTGACAGACAATATCATGTGCATATCTCAGTAACCATTTAAAGCATTTTAATTTGAAACAATGCTGTAGTGTTCAGTTGTTTCAAAAAATTGAGTTACAGAACTCTTGACTTAATATCTTGCTAACAGTTTGAAAATACACAGATTTGTAATTTGCCCTTTACTGCCAGAGTTTTGTTTTATTGGCAATCACTGAGACTAGTCAAGCACACTGTCCTACAGACAGCTCTTGTTACCAATGGTAAAATACATACAACCCAAAGCATAGAACTTAATAATTATATACTGGTACCTGGCATAGTGCATATGATGGGGAATACAATGTATATACTGTACATGATACAGGCACTTGTTTATCTGTTTGTCAGACTACATTTGCCTTGCTTAATTTAAGTGCATGACTACTGTCTCAAAACACAAGATGTTCAGAGTGTTGCAGGTTATTTTCTAATTAGATTATCAGTACCTGATCGGGGATTAGTGACATTTTTTGCATAATTATTCAGGTTTTGTTTATTTCACATGCAAGTTCATGAACATTAATCCAGACTTATATACATTGGGTAACATGTTGCAGATTGATGGTGAAAGGTCAGACATCAGTATGCTTAATTGTATTGATGTGTAGTTAATTGACAAGTGCTTTTACATGTCACACGATATTTGTTAGTCATTATCTATATTGTTAAACTCTTTAATAAACATGTCTTACACACATTGTTTTGTTTTATATTTGTGTATGGAAGGCTAGCTACATGGCAAGCATTTGTAAGCAACCAGTCATTTTGTGATTCTATTGAGTAAGAAAAGTTAGTTTTAAGGTACTATATTGCTGGAATAATCACATCAAAACAGTGTAGACTGTAGAGTTAATATCTCCCTTGTAGCTCACCTGGCATAAAGTGCCATTGTGAGCTACTGTGACCACTCGGTCGACCATTTCCTTCTAACGAACACTCTAAAACTTCATATATTGATGAAACTTGGAAAAGTGTTCAGAGAATTCCATATCATACAGAACTGTGGTTGCTGTGGCAACAAATAGAAAAAGCTTTAAAATCTTCTCAAAAATCATACGGCCCAGAGCTTTGATTGCACGGTGTAGTAAACCTCTGTCAAATGAAATGCCCCTGGAGTCAAAACTGGCTCTTCCCATGCCAACTATCTAAGCTAGGGCAACAAATAGGAAAAACTTTAAAAATCTTCTCTAAAACCACAGAGCCTATAGCAGAGACAATGCTACATGCCAAATATCTAAGCTCTAGGCCTTGTGGTTTCAGAGAAGAAGATTTTTAAAGTTTTTCCTATTTGTTGCCATAGCTTAGATAGTTTGCATGTAGCATTGGCTAGTGGACCTCTACCAAGATTGTTCAAATTATGACCCCTGGATCAAAATTGACCCTGCACGGGGGTCACTTAGTTTTACATTGGCTTATAAAGGAAAAACTTAAAAAATCTTCTCTGAAACCACAAGGCCTAGAGCTTAGATAGTTTGCATGTAGCATTGGCTAGTGGACCTCTACCAAGATTGTTCAAATTATGACCCCCAGATCAAAATTGACCCCGCACAGGGGTCACTTAGCTTTACATAGGCTTATATAGGAAAAACTTTAAAAATCTTCTCTGAAACCACAGGGCCTAGAGCTTACATATTTGGTATGTAGCAATGCCTAGTAGACCTCTTCAAAGTTTGTTCAAATTATGACCCGGGGGGGGGGGAAACATACATAGACGTATATAGGAAAACCTATTTGGTTTATAACATTATCTAGTGATCTTCCACCAAGCAAGTGGACTTGTACCAAGATGAGCGATATAGGGCCATCTTGGCCCTCTTGTGTTTTCTTATTTTTAACTTTAAAACTCTTTCAGTTTCTGCAAGCAAGGGAGAATTAAATAGATTTATACCTTATTGGTGTTTATCATGATTCATATCAGCAAACAGCCTCTCTTCATCAGTAAATCAGCAGCTCTCTTCTAAACACACTTGAGATAACAGAAGATGGAATTGGCTTAGACTTGGAATTTTGATATCTTTGAACGAAATGTGATCAAAAATGTGATCAAAAATAAGAAAAAAGAACCAAGTTATTTTCTCATCCTCTCATCAAATCTTCTTGAAAGTTTGTTTGAATGTTGGTCTTGATGAAGTAAAGTTTGGGATTGAAACTTTATAGTCTTTGGTCACATTGGGGCAATGCCCTCGTGAAACTTTGTTGTGATGAAGTCTAGGTAAACTTGACACTGGCACATTCAGATTCAAAATAATAGGATGTAGAAGGAAAATTGTAGGTTTTGCAATCCTCCAATTTTCATAACATGGAATGTTTAGACGCATTGTGTATGTAGGTACATGGTGTTGTGTATGAACATGGTGTGGTGTAGGGACATGGTGTATTTACATTGTGTGGTGTATCTACACGGTGTGTGGTGTATGTACACAGTGTGATGTGTATGTACATGGTGTGGTGTATGTACATAGTGTGGTGTATGTACATGTGGTGTAGGTACATGTTGTGGTGTATGTACATGGTGTGGTGTAGGTACATGGTGTGGTGTATGTACATGGTGTGGTGTAGGAACATGGTGTGGTGTATGTACATGTTGTGGTATAGGTACATGATGTGGTGTAGGTACATGGTGTGGTGTAGGTACATGGTGTGGTGTATGTACATGGTGTGGTGTAGGTACATGATGTGGTGTATGTTCATGATGTGGTGTGGTACATGGTGTGATGTGGTACATGGTGTGATGTTGTACATGGTGTGGTGTATGTACATGGTGTGATGGTACATGGTGTGGTGTAGGTACATGGTGTGATGTAGGTACATGGTGTGGTGTAGGTACATGATGTGGTGAAGGTACATGATATGGTGTAGGTTCATGGTGTGGTGTAGGTACATGGTGTGATGTAGGTACATGGTGTGGTGTAGGTACATCGTGTGGTGTAGGTACATGATGTGGTGTAGGTACATGGTGTGGTGTAGGTACATGGTGTGGTGTAGGTACATGATGTGGTGTATGTTCATGGTGTGGTGTAGGTACATGGTGTGATGTAGGTACATGGTGTGGTGTAGGGACATGGTGTGGTGTAGGGACATGGTGTGGTGTAGGTACATGGTGTGGTGTATGTACATGGTGTGGTGTAGGTACATGGTGTGATGTAGGTACATGGTGTGATGTAGGTACATGGTGTGGTGTAGGTACATGGTGTTGTGAAGGTACATGGTGTGGTGTAGGTACATGGTGTGGTGTAGGTACATGGTGTGGTGTAGGTTCATGGTGTGGTGTAGATACATGGTGTGGTGTAGGTTCATGGTGTGGTGAAGGTACATGGTGTGGTGTAGGTACATGGTGTGGTGTAGGTACATGGTGTGGTGTAGGTACATGGTGTGGTGAAGGTACATGGTGTGGTGTAGGTACATGGTGTGGTGTAGGTACATGGTGTGGTGCAGGTACATTGTGTTGTGAAGGTACATGGTGTGGTGTATGTACATGGTGTGGTGTAGGTACATGGTGTGGTGTAGGTTCATGGTGTGGTGTAGGTACATGGTGTGGTGTAGGTTCATGGTGTGGTGTAGGTACATGGTGTGGTGTAGGTTCATGGTGTGGTGTAGGTACATGGTGTGGTGTAGGTTCATGGTGTGGTGTATGTACATGGTGCGGTGTAGGTACATGGTGCGGTGTAGGTACATGGTGCGGTGTAGGTACATGGTGTGGTGAAGGTACATGGTGTGGTGTATGTACATGGTGTGGTGTATGTACATGGTGTGGTGTAGGTACATGGTGTGGTGTAGGTACATGGTGCGGTGTAGGTACATGGTGCGGTGTGGTACATGGTGTGGTGTAGGTACATGGTGTGGTGTAGGTACATGGTGCGGTGTAGGTACATGGTGTGGTGTATGTACATGGTGTTGTGTAGGTACATGGTGTGGTGTATGTACATGGTGTGGTGTATGTACATGGTGTTGTGTAGGTACATGGTGTGGTGTATGTACATGGTGTGGTGTAGGTACATGGTGTGGTGTAGGTACATGGTGTTGTGAAGTTACATGGTGTGGTGTATGTACATGGTGTGGTGTATGTACATGGTGTTGTGTAGGTACATGGTGTGGTGTATGTACATGGTGTGGTGTACGTACATGGTGTTGTGTAGGTACATGGTGTTGTGAAGGTACATGGTGTGGTGTATGTTCATGGTGTGGTGTAGGTACATGGTGTGGTGTAGGTTCATGGTGTTGTGAAGGTACATGGTATGGTGTAGGTTCATGGTGTGGTGTAGGTTCATGGTGTTGTGAAGGTACATGGTGTGGTGTAGGTTCATGATGTGGTGTAGGTAGATGGTGTGGTGTAGGTTCATGGTGTGGTGTAGGTTCATGGTGTTGTGAAGGTACATGGTATGGTGTAGGTTCATGGTGTTGTGTAGGTTCATGGTGTTGTGAAGGTACATGGTGTGGTGTAGGTTCATGATGTGGTGTAGGTAGATGGTGTGGTGTAGGTTCATGGTGTGGTGTAGGTTCATGGTGTTGTGAAGGTACATGGTGTGGTGTAGGTTCATGGTGTTGTGTAGGTTCATGGTGTTGTGAAGGTACATGGTGTTGTGAAGGTACATGATGTGGTGTAGGTAGATGGTGTGGTGTAGGTTCATGGTGTTGTGAAGGTACATGGTATGGTGTAGGTTCATGGTGTGGTTTATGTACATGGTTGTTGTGAAGGTACATGATGTGGTGTAGGTAGATGGTGTGGTGTAGGTTCATGGTGTGGTGTAGGTTCATGGTGTTGTGAAGGTACATGGTGTGGTGTAGGTTCATGGTGTTGTGTAGGTTCATGGTGTTGTGAAGGTACATGGTGTGGTGTAGGTTCATGATGTGGTGTATGTACATGGTGTTGTGAAGGTACATGGTGTGGTGTAGGTACATGGTGTGGTGTAGGTACATGATGTGGTGTATGTACCTGGTGTTGTGAAGGTACATGGTGAGGTGTAGGTACCTGGTGTGGTGTTTTGTGTTTCGAATTGTTAGAATAATACATTTACCACATTCATTACGATAGACTTGGGTATCGTTCATTCGGTTTTGGTACACTGCAAATGGTGATAAACAATCAATAACTCACAGGTTACAGCATGCAACATAATAAAGAATTCTAATTAAAATACATTTACGACGAGCACATTAACAATTAATTCTTAGGCACAACACATTGTTGGTATATAGATTTTATAATAGATAGATCTACCTTCTTTCATCTCCTTAAATGATAAAATACAATTCCCAGGACTACACTTATCACATGTTTATTAGTTTCGCTTGTTTGAGAAATGCAATAAAATCATTGAAAAGTTAAATTAATAAAATTTACTGGCAAGCAAGGAAAAGCCGATGGCAAGGAATTGTCGGCGGCTTTTTAGTTTTCCCGTTACATGCCTCTATAACTAGTCTGTATGAAGGAAGTTTTGATCAAAATCTATCGGAGGATTTGTTTTGAAGCTGACTGACGGAAATCATAAGTCAAAGTGTTAAATATTTACTAAGATATCGGTTTTTCATTTCAGCGTACTCGCAACCTTGACATATGTTGTGGGGTCATGTGACGGCTGTCAAAACTTCTGATTTCCGCGCGAAAATATTACTTCAATTTTTCTTAAAAATTAGAAAATCATGTTAAAATACATTTCAACAAGCAATAAAAAGGTATTGATAACATTTTCAAACCGTACACTAGTATATAGGGATGATTTGACTCTTCGATTCAAGGGAAGTAATTTGTACTGATTGTTTAGTATTTTCCCCTTTGTTTGAGGGAGGCTCAGTGCAGGGAAATCATAGGCTATATTGCCAAACAAAGACACAGAAACAAATGTCGGAAGTTCTCATCTGATGTTAGCTCCGACTTCCAGAGGCTGTGCAGGGTATTAAGCAAAAAAGTTTGCATCTTTTTAACTAAGTAGAAAACGGATACTTTCGGCAACAATGACACATGTAGGTATATAGACCTACTTACAAAGCCGCAAATTAATATAATTTCTCAAAGACAATTTATTGTTACAAACCATTAGAAATAATTATTTTTGATTCTTTTCCATTAATTTTGTGTTATACGTGACATGAGCTATATATCGGCGATAAATGCAAGCCGCCGACATTTCCTGCTGTAATGCCTATTTTTCGTGTGCTCTAAGTACCCCTTTTAAGGCCCCATATTTACGAGCATGCGCGACCAATGTATAAACAAAAATTATCTCCCCCGACGTAGGTCAAGGCCAAGATTTGCAAAATAGTCAACGGTTTTATTCTGTCTCATCTATTTCTAAAATAAACGAAAAAAACATGCAAAATCCATCGGCTTTTCCTTGCTTGCCAGTAATATTCTGCAGGAGCTTTATACCAAGCGCATTAAGCATTTTAAATTGACAACATTCAACTGAAGTATTCAGTGCATTACAATTTAGAGACATATTTATACAGTAGACTGTTTAAATCATCCTCTATCCACTACATGTCTATATCTTGCTGATATGTAGATCCTTGCAGGTGGAAGACTGCACATCGTTTAATTGCACATAGATCACAATCAAGCAGCTCCAAAATAAACACCACTACACAAACACCATTACACAAACACCACTATACAAGAGCAACATATGGCGAATGGACACTTAAAACATTACTTGTGAAGCATGACTGCAAAGATTATTGAACAATTCTACAAGCTTCACCCTAGACCAATGGAATAAGACAGTTAACCGTACACTGTCTAATTCATTCTGCCGATGGTGAAGAATACTGTAAAACATAAATGTAAATACATTATACATTTGTCGTATCTTATATGATTATTATAAAAATGCACGAGAAAGCATCGTCATGTTCCTAGTTCCTGGTTTTGATCATGATAAGTTTCTTAAAACATATAGGCCAGCGAAAAAAATATATACGGATAAATAGGCCGTCTGTGTCTCGTTTCTCGGGGTTTGATGCCCGTTTAAATAGTCCGTCCGTCTGTCTGTCAGGTTAACAGGCACACAGGTTACCTTGCTATCGTTTCTGGGAAGAACCAGTACCAGACCCCTATCGTCCACAAGAAACTGTCCACCTTCTTATGTAAAGATTCATGGGACTTGAATCAATAACCCTCAATCAATGACCCGAACCCCTAGTAATTTAAGTCAAACAGTCCGTCACCTCGGAGAGTGTGTTATTTTTGCGATTTTGAAGGAATCAATTTGTAAAGAAAAATGTAGGAACTAGTCTTTAAAAAAAAGATTTAAATCTTTAAGTCTATTCTTTCAACTGGTTGATTACGTCCATTCATTACACTTTCAGATGGCTCCTTCTTCTTCGACCTAAACATGTGTAGAACCACTTCCATGATAAGTTGAAATAATTCCAAGAAACTGAGTAAGGATCCTCCCATAAATAACCCCATGGCACCACCAATGTCGCACACAAATCGCACAGGCTGTAAAAATCAGTCGATATAACATAATCACCCGGAGTAATTTTCATGCCAAAACTATCAAAGCAGATGAAGGAAAGTGTTTCACAAGGACGACATGACAACTCAATATCACTTAGTTTTACGATTTGTTATGTTCTACAGGGGCAATGACCTTGCCAGTAATCAAACCCATAATCATAATTAGTGACTTTGGAATCTTTTATAAGATTTCTGTTCACAGCAAGCTGGTCATCTATGTTAGAAATGAGTTACAGTTGACAGTTTATACATCAGAATAACAAGTGTACAGGAAATAAGTTAATGAAAGGTTTATTACAAGTCAGTTTTAGGAGCAGAAATAGGTGCGTCAGTTCATCTCATGAGATAATATAAATAGATTACAATTCCAATGACAGGGTAGATTAATGTTTTCACTTTAATAAACAGTGGAACCTTAATAAATAAGTCATATAACCTATCCTGCTTAGAGTATCAAGCATGACATTTGTTAAAAGTGACGTGCATTTAATTTCAATGTTTAACGTATATTCTCTTCAATTCGTATTTTAACGAGTTAGCGATAGTTATAAATTGGTCTAGCGGGAAATAAATGCATTGAACTTGTGTGTTCAGTGTTTGTGAAAGTTTTCACTGTGCTACTTGATGGTTGTTTTCAACAGTTAAACAAGAATGCACGAGCGCTTTAACAACAAAAAAAACTTTAATGTGCATGTTACAACAACTCCCTATACCGAAAAGACATATATATTATAAATGTATTATATCTGAAGTAAATGTGGCTCTGTCTGTAGGTATTTCTGGATTAATATGTATCAGACACAAAGCTAGATTGTGAGTCTGTTTGACATTAACCTTCATGCAGGACTTAATTAACAGACAATTGTGAATAGAAATTTCAAGCGTTTGAAGAGAAACTAGATCTACAAATACATGTATACCGCACATAACGTACGTTCGACAATTACCTTATAAAATTCCTCCTCTTTAATTTTTTGGTAATTTAGATCTTCGAAATAAATACGAGCACGAACAAAGTTGTATCTGTACCTAAAATGAAAACGTTAGTAAAAATGAATTTTTCTGTGAGCAATTACATTTACAAGGTTGAAGCAAAATAATTAGTTGTCTGTTGATCAACACCCCGACAGAACTGTCAGTATTATATACATGTAGTTAGGCAACATTATGCCACTCAGAAGGTAGGCAGGAACAGGTTACTTTTATTACGATATCCTTCTCTTTGGAAGTTAATGATAAAAAAAATGGAGACATGTAGAGATGTGATATTGCAGAAAAAAACGTAAAATAAACACAAACCTTTCATAGTCAAACGACTTGTTTTGACTCATCAGTTGAGAACACGCTGTTTCCATGGACGATTGGTTTCTACTGCAAACATCTTCCATTAAGACTTTTTCCTGAAGTATAATAGACATATTGCACATCTGTCCATGTCCCTTATAAAAATATATAAAAAATTTCAGCAGACCTTTTTCCACATTTTTAAAACATTGTCCGTTTATCGTTACCGACTAACTGTCTTGAGCTAACTTCACTAATCTGGCTTAAGGTATTCGTTAAAACGTTTAAAAAAACAAACCACTTTAGAAATAACTTACCAAATAGTCTTTATTTGGCCATCGCCGACCGGACGTCGTCTTTTCATAAGTGATTTCACTAATAAAAAGTAATTTATACGTATTTTTATATATATTATATATTTATACGATAATTACAGTTGAGCGTGATGAATATTAATGTCACAAGTTTAAATACTTGAACTCTTGTTTTCTGTTGAAAAGGTCTTGCATTATATATACAGACCAACTGGAATTTTCACAGCCTAGTCATTTCTGCAAATAGTATTTTACGACGAAACGTGGCAACACATTTTGCCAGTTTGCCTCGTTATTACGTTTTCAATATTTGTATTCGATAGTACTGAGATGACGAATGTATTCACGTAGAATTTAACAGAATTGCTGTATTTTATGCTATAAAAAGTTATTTTCTAAATCGATTTCGATCATTCACCATTTCTGCTATGCAAATGGATCCTGCTTTACTTCATATTATCCGGACACTCAGTATGAAACCACAATCCTTCAATCCGACTTTTTAACAGACTATATATTTAATTACAATGGTGATGAAAGAGAAAAGAATGTTATCTTACTGGCAGGGACTTTCACAATTACATAGTCGACTTGCGAGGGTTCTTTCAACTCTTTGTGCACAGTCATATTCTACAAACATTTATTAGAAGGTCCGTAACATATTTATTTATTTATTAAATGCTGATCAATGTACATTATATCGAATTTTCTGTTAAAGATTATAGAAACAAACTAAAAAAATCTAGTGTCTAAAATCTTGAACAGAAAGTTTCAAGTAAAAAATAAGTTTATTCGATTATTGCTAATGATTTATCATGTAATATTGCAATATTTAATGTATACAATGTATATTGTTTTAACCAATACGTAACATATAGGTATATAATACCGCTACCAAAATGCTCGCTTTCCGATTGGTTAATCGATCCGTGTACATATTTGATCGATACGGCTCCATTTTAAGATTATTGAAAATACATATTCTTGTGAAATAGCGCTAATTTTAAATTGCGGTATTATAAATTTTTTCGTTACTCTGGACATGCCCTGTTTGGTGACCCCTTACGGCGGCGACATACAATACAAAAGACCCAGATGCCTATGTTGTATTATCATTGTCACACGCACTCAACTCAGAGCCAAAGTTTAGGTCTGGCGCGTCAAATGGTATACAGTTACATTCCGCAACCGTCTGCTTGACACGGCAAAATTCCATGCAAGACTTGTTAACACAATGAAGAGAAAATATTTACACTTTATTATAATAATGATGCGATCATTGCTTCGAGGGAGTCATTCTGGAAATATCTTTGCCCTCTCCCGTATCACACAAATGCACACATAGATCAGCACTGGAAATGATTCCAGATATTCACGCTTTTAATAAGGTGTTTCTTACATACCAGATCGGAATATCTGCAGCTTTTACCAGTGCTGGGAAATCTCATCTTACGCCTCCTGGTGTAAGATGACTTAATGACGTCAGAAAGAACAACTTTTATGACTGTACATTATTACAAGAAAATATCACGTCAATGTAATGAATAATCATTACTCTTATTTCATTTCTGCAGAGCCTCGTAACCGCCAAAAACAGTAACCATCGAGCCAGATATTCCCATCATCACGTGAAACCAGTCAGAGATTCTTATAACGTAGAATGTCTTATACCACGTGACCAGCATTTAACAAGACCTTGCGTACAATAAATGCACGAAACAGAATATATTAAAAGAGCATAAAAGATACAAACATACACCAGTATATTAAAATATTCTATTCTACACTATCTTAGATATGTAGGCAGCAAATATTGCCAGACGTCATGTCATCTTCAGAGCTGTTCTGTTATATACATACTGCAGCACATAATTATGGTTAAACTTTTGTCCGCATCAGCTTTTAGAGTAAAGCCGTGTATGAAACATACTTTTAATGTGTTGCAAAGTTGCTGGTGTGTATTACGATCTATCAGTTCTATTTTTATATTGCCGTCACATCTTTCATCAAAATATAAATCTACTTTACGGTTATATGCGCTGAATAAGTTTTATACTTGTTAATAATTTCTAATAAATTTAAATGATACATTATACTACAATATGATAGATTGTTACATTAAACCTTTGTGTATTGTTATTTTGCAATTAAGTTTTGAATCATCTGAAAGTGAAAGTATTGATGCATATAGCAAGACCTTCAATAACAAACTGTTCAAGTTTTTAAGTATATGAGAGAACAACTCAATGTTTGAAGCATATATACGCATTACTCAAGTTTTCAAGCCCTACAAGAATGAAATACGTAAAACAATCCCTTCAACACCAACCAAACACAACATTTAAAAATAATGAGAAAAGGTATCAGGCAAGGTAGATTTCTACTTGTGTTTCTTTTTTTACTTTTATGATTTAGCATATCATTTTCTAGAATTTCTTTTACGAAAACTGAACGACGGGCTTTAAAGTACAATTCAAATTTTGAAGTAAGAGTACTGTCCAACCATCTAAGATCACTGTTTGAGCTTTGAACCATCTAAGATCACTGTTTGAGCTTTGAACCATCTAAGAGCACTGTTTGAGCTTTGAAGCTTATAAGAGTACTGTTTGAGCTTTGAAGCTTATAAGAGTACTGTTTCAGCATTGAAGCTTATAAGAGTACTGTTTGAGCTTTGAAGCTTATAAGAGTACTGTTTGAGCTTTGAAGCTTATAAGAACACTATTTGAGCTTTGAAGCTTATAAGAGTACTGTAACAGTTCAAGTTTCTAACAAAGAGTCTTGTTCATGTTTTGAAATAACTAAGAGTTCTATTTAAAATGTGAAGCACACAACAGTATTGTTAAAATGGGAAGCACACAACAGTATTGTTCAAATGGGAAGCACACAACAGTATTGTTAAAATGGGAAGCACACAACAGTATTGTTCAAATGGGAAGCACACAACAGTATTGTTCAAATGGGAAGCACACAACAGTATTGTTCAAAATGCGAAATATACAAGAGTATTGTTCAAAATGTGAAGCATACATAGTTTTTGTGTGAATAAATATTTAGTTTATTTACATTACACAAGACATTGTTATCAATACTTACAGTTATACTGTATGATACATTGTATAAACGTTGGAATTCTTCTCCGTTTGTGCAGTGTCCAAATGGTTTACCTAATCTGCTGATGGTAATCTAAAACAAATAGCCATAGACTGATTCAACGTTTCCACAAAAACAGACATTTCAAATACACCCGAAGCAAATAGATGTTCTCATGGAGTATTGATGCTAAAGTCATACAATATGCGCTTGGTGTTGAGAAGACAATATGGGAAAATGCATTTACTTCAGCAATCTTATAATGTAATTGTAATTCAAAAGCACAGCTTACCACTCGTAGGCCGATCATGCTTTCAAATCCTGGACTAAGAGTAAGGCCCTCTTCGGCTGGCATAGGGAAGGTTCCTGGCTCATGGAACACCATACGTACACCATAACCGGAGGCAAAGTTCTTGATGTACTCGTCCACCTCTAGATTCAGTCGTAGCTTTATTCCTTGCGACAAATAACGATATCAGTCAGTCAATTCAAAGAAATCAGGAAAACCTTTCAAATAACTTACATCATCTGGCTTCCGGCAAGAAATTATGCGAACTTAATTCGTGAATGAGCTATATTCGTTATAGATTCAGAACACATTAACATATTTAGTTGATGTATAATAAAATTAGTTATGTTTCATCGAATCCTCATATATATCGTATCATATCATATTCGGCAACCATATGAAAGAAGGTAATGCCAGTACGGACCACAAGGCAGTTACAATGAAATACAATAAGTTACACATAATTTCAATTTAGTTTACTCGACTACGGTCCGCTCCAGTCCAGTCAAATAAGACAAACTAACATATTTGTAATTCAAAGAAGACTCATTCATAGACGAACACGATTGAATACAACGTAAATTACGTTAACTGGTTGCCGACTGTGTGATGAAATACAATGACTTATGTGATTTTTACCATGTTCGGGCCCACTTCTCCACGCCTTGTATTCTGGAGAATCCATTGTAAAACAGTTACCGAAGTCAGAGGAAGTGAACAGTTTGAAATTCTCGCTGTAAACAAAGGAGAATTGTTTAGTCTTTAATACCAGTACGTGTAGTGTCAGCTATAAAATGATAAAGACAAACGATTTAAGGCTAACCGGGTACGCACTCTTACTCAAACATGTAGGAGAGACTGGGGCACTCTGGGACAAAAATTACATTTAAAAGGCCTCTTTGTTTTATTTGTGCTAAAATGAAGCATTTTTCGATATATGTTGTTCTACAAAATTGTATTTATTTATCATTTTACGTTCATTGATCACATTATATATGTTCCGATAATATAATCTGCTAGATGTAGGAAGTGCCCCTTTAAAGTGTTAGGTTAAGTAATAATACTTGTAAATATTATTAATATTTATACTTTAGAAGTTATTTAGTTCGACACCATTTATAAGTAGTGTCTCTTTAAAGAAGGCCACAAAATCGTCCCATAGTGCCCCAGTCATTGAGTACACTTGGACAGTTTAGGGGGTACACTTGGACAGTTTAGGGGGTACACTGTGACAGTTTAGGGGGTACACTGTGACAGTTTAGGGGGTACACTGTGACAGTTTAGGGAGTACACTTGGACAGTTTAGGGAGTACACTTGGACAGTTTAGGGGGTACACTTGGACAGTTTAGGGGGTACACTGTGACAGTTTAGGGGGTACACTGTGACAGTTTAGGGGGTACACTGTGACAGTTTAGGGGGTACACTTGGACAGTTTAGGGGATACACTGTGACAGTTTAGGGGGTACACTGTGACAGTTTAGGGGGTACACTGTGACAGTTTAGGGGGTACACTGTGACAGTTTAGGGGGTACACTGTGAGATTTGACATGACAAAGCTTGATAACAAACTTTAACATGTTCCTACCTCAGTGAATCAGTAATAATAAGGCCACAAACATTTGGACCCTTTCTTGTAATGCATCAACCAGGCAAAATATCTCTGTTTAACATAAAAATTCTAAATTTAACAACAAATAATATCAGGCAAGGTATATTAATTTGATATACTATTTGATATACTATTTCCTACATAATGTAAAGATGTACATTTAAAGCGCTGCCACTGTAGGACTTTAGTAGGAAAGTGTACAAATTACTCTCTTGAAAAAATAACCCAATCTAGCAGATCCTTCAAGATTTAAATGCAAACCACCGTCCAGTTTTGCAAAGAAATGCCGTTTGACCATGCCACAGTTAAAGAAAGGTCGGTATGACTTGACAAATTTGAAATTCAAATCTTTAGATAACTGAGAATCCAAAAATTCATTATAATTATTGTTTTACCATATGCTCTGTATCAACTGGGCGTGGCAGAATGGCGGAAACAATAATATGGATATCTTTAGACTTTAACCGTATTTTAGCCAATAGATTGGTTTATTCTGCTGTCATATTACTCAAACAACCATTCTGGGCTATATTATTGGTACCTACATGTAAAATGAGGTAATCAAAACCATTCAGGGATAAAACTCCCTTGTCAACAAGATAATGAATTTTCCCTATAGTGGCTCCAGGAAAAGATTTTACTGTAACCCCTTGACGTTTATTTTACTTATACAAATTTCATGCAAATAAATTAAAGCTTGTTTATGCTATGCTCTTGTTTCTGCAAGGAATGATATTTGCTTGTAATCAGACTGAAATATCTAAAAGTGAATTAAAATGCAACTATACCCATGTGAATGCATTTACAGTCACTGTTAAGCATTATAAACATAAGTTCTTTAATCACTTAAATATGTTACCTCTGTATTCTATATTCTAGGTGGGTGTACAATGCAGGTATTTTAAAGTGTTTTGGCGTGAACGAGGTTCTATCAAGTTCCCGTGAAACAGTTACCGAAGTGACGGATATTTCCATCTGAATCAAATTATATCTCATGGTAGAAACTTTTTCTTGCATACCGTCTTGCACTTTAGATTTAAATGCAAACTCATCGAAACGATTCATTTTGATACAAAACAAAACGTGTTTGGTAAAGCGACGTCAAAATGTTTATAACATTACGTCACAAGTAATTCACGAGAGTCATATTATATAGGGGTGTAAGATGAGATTTTCCAGCACTGGTGAAGACCCTGATACGGTATGCAGCCTCGTTCCCGCAAACACAGTTTCCCTCAGTGACGGATATTTCGATATGAATCGCATGCTCATGGAAGAAACTAATATTATGCGCAGCCAATTAATTTAGCTTCCAGTTGCCGTACCTTTACAACCAGGTCATTATTATCAGTGCAGTTATTGTTTTTCTTCGGAGACCAGTTTGAAATCTCTGACGTAAAATTGGTCAATCCAGCCCCTTCTTGTCAAACAAAGAAAACGAGATCGGGTCTGGTTTCAATAAAAATTGTCAAAACTTTAAAATTGAGATTTACACAATCGAGTCAAATAACCCTATTGAAACAAAATAATGAAAGAATAAACAAAAACAAGATACGCTTACGATACATTTAGTTGTTTCCCAGAAAAAACCGCTCTGTGTATGAAGTCCTCCTTCTGGTGTCCCATCTCCATGCGCAAACCTCTGTGGGTAAAATCAATTGAACAATGAAAGCATCTAGTTACGCACGTAACACTTTTGTGAGAGAGATTATTCACTGTTAATATTCTACTTAAAAGTCAGTTTTGTTCTCTAATTCTCTGTTTGTTGTAAACTGTCTTCTATCATTTTGCAAAGCTTGTGATTATTGTATCATACATGTTCGTCTGGAATTAAAGCATGTGCTTTTGAAAGTTATCTTCAGTTTTTTAACATACTGTCAATTTTAATAGATTAGATCAATAGGTCATACCCGGTGTCTCAGCCGATTTGTCTTAGGAGTGATTTTTAAAAAAGTAGATCGAGCATACAAAAAACAAATCAAATAAAAATCATTGAAAACACAATTGGGGAGGACCTCTTCATTGCTTTCAATTTCATTCAATTTGAATTAGGCATGCCTGTCCATTCAATCTCAATGGGTATGTCTGAATTATGCCTGAATTACAGGCTGTAGTTCTGGTATTGAGGGGAACTGTAAAAATGAAATGTTTCTGTGTGTCCAGAATATACATAGCTCAAATATTAGACTTACACTGATGTGCTCCGAAATTTAGTTTTGAAAGTTGTAGTAGCTTCTTTCCATCTTCTACGTGGGTCTTGTTCTTCCTCTTCTTCGGGAACTGCTGTGGCCGTCTTCTCTGTAAAGTATTAACACAATCCACTCCCTAATACAGGTTTTGAAAAAGCACTGTTTTCTGATACACGAACGAATATGTATGTTATTTTTTGTATACTTCTTTATATCTCATCAAATAAAATATCTGCATTCAACAATCCTAACATTTCCAAGTTTTGCTTCAATCGCTGATATTAGCTCAAACCGAAAGAAAGGTTTAGTACAAATGTTTATGAAAATCATTCTATGTAAAATAGTCATTTTCGGAAGTTTGTGGTTTGTTTACACTAATGACCAAACATTATTCTGTTGAATAACATTCTTATAACTTTGTTCTTTTTTCTTTTGTATTATTTGTTATTGCTACGGTCATTTATCATATTTGTTGTAACATACCACAAGTGTCATTCACAATACTAACGTTTACTGTCCCTAATACTTCCATTATGAAATCATTTTTATATAATACACAAGGCATTATTGCATTACAGTACTATACATTATGTGGTTATATGTTTTATATCTAGTGTGGTATGGTATGGGATGGTATAAGGTGGTAAGTGATGGCATCGTATCGTAGTGTATCGTATTATACTGGCCATTGTATTACATACCTGTTGTATCCATAACTGTCATATTTTCAAATGTTTGAGTGTCCGTGACGTTTGGATCAACTGTTACATTCGAATCTAAAGAAGAAGACACTGTAGTGCTTGAAGTAGTAGCTGATGCATCATCGGGAGTCGTCTGAAATATGATTTATTTTACCTAGCGCAGGATAAAAATCATTCATCTGTTAAGTATTTAATGGAAACAACAAATTCTCCAAGTTTTGAATCATTCCTGTGCTGTTCAAGATATGTTTTTCCCCCACATTTTTCATGTGAAAAAAGCCTGGGTACATTTCTAGTTAATTTGCTTCTATGCTTGAAAGATTGAGTAAATTAATATGAGAAGCGAGGAAATTGAAACTTTTGATACTAGGTATTGACATGTATTATAGTAAAGTAAATAATATCACCAAACACGAAGAATTTATCATAATGGTTGTAAAAGATAGAGGATTATTGCTGGCTTCGATGTAAGATCACGTTATCATTTCACCGAGTGGGGACCAAAAGCGACATTTTCACGAGTGTCTCTAGTCAAAGTGATGACATGAGGTTACTGGCACAGGGACATGTGACTTCGATATTATAATTACTAAGTTTCGTTAATTCATTAAATTGTGTAGATCTATACTTCCTCAAAATTCCCGTCGGGCAAACATTAGGCATATTTTCACTCTCCGTGAAAACCGTTAGCCATTTCCCGTGGAAGTTGACTGAGTTTCAGATTTGATGTGCTATTTCTTATTACTTCTTACTACTTTTTGAAAGACATTGTTTGTAGTTTAATTTTATTAAAAAACTGCATTAGTAGATGATGAACCTCCCTCATGTATTTAAAATTGTATGTTTTGTAAATTAAATACTGATTTGATCTTTGTGCTCTGTATTTATAATTTGTATGAGAAACTGTATAGTTTAAGTCAAAATAAAATCTTCTTCTTCTCAATGAAATCATTTCAAGCATTGTCGATTAATTGGATAATAAAGAGGGTCCACCTCTATTCTAGGAGAAAATACACCTCAAAACTGACACTCAGTCAACGAGAAAGTATAAAATGAAAATTTTGAATCTACACAATTTAATGAATTAACGAAACTTCGACTTAATGGTTCGGAAAGTGCATGTCATGCTATTTTTTCGGCGCAGTCGTATTAAGCTCGCCTTTGACCGAAAGTAGGTAACCTTTCAACCGCCAATGAAATGACAAGTAGAATGTATAAAAAAAAACTGAATTGAAAATTTACTACGTAAGGCACCTTTTAATTGGATAATACCGCATGAAAAGGTCTAGGGTTGAAACCGCTTTTAACACAAGAAACACTATGTATAAATGCATTGACTGTGAAAGGTAGCACGTCCCTTGAAAGTGGAAATATTTTATGTAAGGAGAGGATCAGTTATTATTTATGTACATACACTCAGTTCCAAAAGAAAGTGTGCACTTCTTAATTTTAAATATTTTAACAACCCGTCCTTTCTCGTTTAAAAACAACCGCTTAAAACGAGCGCAACTCAAAATCTAAAATGTTCGCCATATTGTACGTAAACAGATCTCAATTTTGGTACCAAATATATAGGCTTTCAGAAAAGTAGTCGATGAAAAATCACAGAAAACAAAGTGCACACTTTCTTTTGGATCTGAGTGTTCTTTATTAATAGTTTTATAAAGTTTATTAATTTACCGATTTACAGATCAAAGAAATGGATTTATTTTAAGCTAACGAATGTAACGCTTGAAAAAAGTAATGCTTTAGAAACGATACATGTGCCTAAGGCAGTTTTAGTTTCGTGAGCCATGAAGTATTTCAAATTAACGCATATTTACAGAATACTTTCTCTACACTGACCAGGCAATGCCATGCGATTCGTCACGTTAGCAAAGTTTCTTATGTTGACAATTTGATAAAAGGTATGTCGTGGTCTTTGAAAATATATTTGAAGTTTGAAGATATTACAATGTATCAAGAAGATAGACACTATACATTAATACAGAAAGTAGAAACCAATCGTTAATCGCGTCACCACAAGACTGTGATAGCATACACTCTGCAGTAAAGGTGAACGAACTGACCGTAAGAGCAACAACCAGGAATCTCGGCGTCTCTTATAATTCCCATGCCATAATGGGTTCTCATAATATATAATATACAAAACATATAACATATGTTTTAGGTTCATTATCACATAAGCACTGAACCAAAGCGTTTGTGAAAAAATGTTAATTTACCTTGCCGTCGAGGGTTTCCGCAAGTTCTGGTGATCTGCCAATCTGCGACTTCCTAACAGGATTCATGTTACAGAATGACACAGCTGGGAATCTTTGGGCACTGAACTCAAGAGATACAGTTGTCTGTATAGGACGGTCGTTAAACGTTCTACAAAATATTAAAATCACTTATATAATAAAAGTGAGGAATGTATCAGTCGTCATGAGAAGTTGTGTCCTGTGTGAAGCCTGGATTAAATAATTTGCTTCCACCTAGTCATCTTTCTGTGTCTTCACTTTTGTAAGAATCTTAATCAACGTGAGCTTTCCTCCATAAGTGACTCTAATGGATGGCTTGTGTCATGGATAATATTTTAATATTTTCATCTTCCAAAACCGGTTGGAAACCAGGCTCTGTAGTGCAGACACTGATGTTTTGCAGGTCATACATCCATGGCTCAGGAAATAGCATCTGGTCCAGAGGAGACGTCGGCGGTTCCAGATGCTAGTTGACAGTGTATGCTTTTGTCAGCTTCTTGGATTCATGGAGAACGCTCCCTCTCTGCGGCGACTCTTTGGTGGGGTCCCAAGCTTTGGTCTCATTGGATGGGCTGGTAAGACCTGGTGTTTGCTGACTTAAATGAGCGCCTTCGCATCCCTTCTATTATTGGGTGACTTCCTCCATTGCCTTAATTGGAGTCGTACGCGGTACTTCAGTAATTATTCCATAGCGGGGTTGCTGGATCTTTGAGGTCCTTCCATGGAGAAACGGCACCGGACTCTGAGCTTCAATAGAGTTCACCCACGAACTACTGGAGCTCACACACCTCGACGTAGAGCCAGGAATCAGAATCAGCAAAGGAAATGGCACTTGGAGACCAACCAGATTCTGGCTAACCAACTACATACCTTGGTCGATGCAAATTCAATAAAAAAAAGCAAAACTTGTTACTTCGATTGACCTATGGCTAGGTGGTCTCCTAATGAAAATACTACGGAATGGGGTCGGAGCCACAGCAATCTGAGTTTTAATCAAAACTACATATTATAAATACAGCACTGTATTTAGTATTGCAAAAATAATTATAAACCCTTTCCGACAACTTTTTCGTGAAGCAAAAGAAAGACTTATGGCTATATTCAGAAACGTTCCTCGACTCAAACTCGAACAGATAATTACTTTTAATCGGGTAACGGTCGATGCATTTCCTCCAGTGAGGAGCGATTGGTATTCATAAACGTCAGGAAGGGTCGAGTAACCTCGAGTAAGGACAGATATTTCGAGGAGCGAAAGCGCTTCCTCGAGCTGCACTCAAGGTGTCATTTTGAATGTGATTCCAGTGAGAAATTGACGAATTGCAGGAAATAGATGAAGTTGTATAGGTCCGTATGCCATGGATAGTTTTAAGGGACAGAGGCAACCCCTTAGATGATTTTAATGATGTGGAATTCTTCTTAAGATATTATACTAGTACTTAAAAAACGAAATAAAACTCAGTAGGCAATAAAGCATATTTTATGACCAAAAAACTCACCCTAGACAAATTACGCAGACTATATCGCCTTAGAAAGTTGGACAGTTGAGGTGCCTGGGCGCAATCGGGAGATACTCAAAATCCCCTTGGCATAGTAGTCATAATCCCCTAAATTAATTTTACATTGTAATCTTAATAATTTTTTTTTACAATCATTCGCTATAGTAAAGTAAAACTAGAGACAAATAAAACATTTAGTGCAATTTTTCATTCAAAATATGCCTTTTCACTTGTAAAATTCATAGAGGGGATTATTTTTGGACCAAGGGGAATTGTGAAGTACACTCAACGCAATCAATAAATGGACAAGAAAAACATTGGCGTAGGAATGGGGGTCGGTTTGGTTCTCCCCCTCCCCGCCGAGTCAGACCAGGATATTATATTTTAACATGAAATAAAACTTGTACGATCAGGATTCAACAGTATAATTATCCCTCTGTTTTTACTTCTCTGATTTCAAAGTTGCATCTTGCTAAATTGCATACATTAGCACAAGGATTCACTGCACAGTATTAACTGTTTTTGCCGCATCGCACCAAACTCACCCCCGCCCCCAGAGACACATACCTTCGTTCTTTACTGTCTCTCTCTAACTGTGTCGGCCTCATTGGTGCAGTGATTACGAAATTCGATTCGCAACTTAAAGGTTCCGCGTTCAATTCCCAGTTAGGCCACTTGACAAATGTCCTAGACCAAAACATTTTATGCCACAGGTGTCTCAGTTTATGCAGCTGCAACTGTGTACCAGATATGAAAATCTCTATCTCTCTCTGACAAGTGATTGGTTCGGCCAAGTATGGTGTCCCGAGAGCGATTATTATAAGCTAAGAGAACTTGTTGCGTAATCGAGCTAAAATATACTCAACAAAAAATAAAAGGGTCAATTACATATAATTTGAATGTCTTGACAGACAAAACCTTGAATAAGTAAATAATATACTGTGAGGCAGTTGCAATGAAAAAAATGCTTTTCTGGTAGGGCCAGGTACTGATCTTATAAGATAAGCCAACTTATGTTTTAACAATTTGTTTTAAAACAATTAATGTGCATTGATATTTTTTATAAAGCACCAATGCCTAGCCTCTGCAAGAGTACACAAGTGAAACAGTGATCTTGAAAATGGCTTCAGTAGAGCGACACACTCAATTAATGCTTTCTCATACTTTTATATAAATGTATAGTGTGATGACCGATGAGGTAACAACCAAGAACATTGTTATTTTCAAATCAGATCGTATTGTTACGTAAACGAAAATCAACTTTAAAAAAACGATTCTTTATTTTTTTGTTAAGTATTAATTAGTACAATGTATATATTTTAAGTAACCTCCCCACCCTTTCTGTCAAAATCCAACCACCATAATCGCTGATCAAAATCTCTGACTTTTAGGTTTACTTCTTGAAGATGCGGGAAACGGAATCGTATCTGATTACACAATTCTTTAAACTGTCATGTTTTCTTTTACAATGTGTATTCCATATTTATGTATGAATCACTTATTAACAGATTTGTTACGGGTGATTAACGCCTCAAACCTTCCTCGAGAAAGTCAAGGATGACTTTTGACTATGAATACCAATTAGTCACTCGAGTTCACTTACTTGAGGTACCCTTTGCAAACTTTTTTTGTCTTTCTTATGAACAGTATATTTTAAAACTTACTTGAGGCGTCCTTGAGCATCCCTTAAGGAAGCCTTTCCCGAGTATGAGTCGGGGTAGAGTCCGAGTGACGACTCTGAATATAGCCATTAATTCAACTTGTAAGAATAAATAGCACTTCTATCATTATTCTATCAGTAAATTCAGTAATTTATATATGAGTTTTAAAGAGATTACTACAAGAGAAAATTAGTAGTAAATAACTAGAAATGTGTCCATAAGACACGGATGCCCCCGCTTCTTGCTGTTATACCAAGAAGTATAGTCATTCACAACTATTCTCTTTAGCATGCAATCTGTTAATCATGGTCGCAACAGTGCACACTGTTATAATGCTGTGCACATATATAATAATTACATTTGTATGTTCATATTCTTTTTATTTAAACTGTTCAATGAAAAAAAAAATTAACAATAAATTGGAATTGACCTGTATTTTATGTTCCTAATCATACATCTAAAATTTGACTTAAACGTTATTGACCTGAAACTACCATTTTACTGAAATTTAAGTAAAAAAATGACAATAACTTCTGTTACAATTAACGGATTGAAACTTAAAAGAATTTAACCTGTAGGTTACACTTAAAATCGGAATCAAATCGAAAAAGAATTTGACCTGTATTTTATGTTCATAAACCTTCATGTAAAATCGGAATAAAATCCGTGTAATCTTTCAAAGGTTATTGATGTGAAACTTAAATTTTACATGCAATGATTGACGGACAGACGGACAGGGGTAACAATTTATGCCCTTCTACCACTCTTCAGATGGTGGGGGCATAAAATATAAAAGCTCCAAAAAGATTACTTACTCAAAGAGTTCAGACAGGTTCCAAAGTGTCATACCCAAAGCGCACATCATAAATAGACACCAGAGACATTTCACAGCGCGCTGTGGAGATGAAGCAATCTTCGGTACACCATGCCAACTACTGGTCGCTGCTAAGTTCCCTAACACTTCAGCAAATCTTTTTTTTTCTTGACTGTCCTCCTCTTTTTCCATAATTTAAAAGAATGGTTGAACCTTGAATACTTCTGTTGCCTAGGGCAGTACCGTTGTACAACGTTCTTCGAATTGTAGTCAGTATATTGAAAATGCAACTATGTAACAATACTTGTCTTGAAACTTCGAACTCAGGATGTAATCTATTTATTGCCTTAATATCCCGGTTACCAGTCATTCGCTTAATATCATGAAACAAAAATAGCGATCAGGCGCATTGCGCTTCAAGCTGCCCTCTGGGACAACGGATGAATAAAAGCATATGGATAATGCATTAAATTTGATTAGCCAATTGAAACAAACCTATATTACCGTGGCTTATCAATTTTTCAGTTAAAAAGTTAGGTATCAACTGTGCAATATTGCAGAAGTTATTAGATCATGTCCTAGTTTTCTTTTTATCTATAATGGTAGTATTATTATCATTAACCGTATACATTTTGTGGAATTATACACATCACACATACACCTGTCGGCAACACTGACAACTACCGAGGTCGAGTCTTGAGCAGTCCCTTACGTTTTGTCAGTAGTGACACAAGGTTCTATATGTAGCGCACCTATTGCATCAAATGAAACACTGTGATAAAACCTACATATTTTAACCTTTAATTCTTCTTCAGGTTAAATGTTGGCAGTAGCTATATTGATTTTGCCATTAATGCGTGAAAAGAAGCGAATGATCAAACAATAGATCTTTCATTAATTTATCATTTATAAAATATGCTTTAAGGGAACTTTTGGTAAACTTAACTTGTTCGATAGATGTTAGTAATATTTCCCCTTATTAAAATTACCTTATACATGACAAAAAAGTAGTAAATAATGAAATAAGATATTATATTTTGATTAATGTCACAATTCCACTACATTAATTTGAAAATGGTCTCCATTACCGGCATGTTTCCATAGCTTGGATTTTTCTTTCTTAAACATGTACTATACATGTACATGTACATGTACTTTCTAGTGTTGAGGTTATGCTATACAAATAGATTTTCTCCATTAAATTGTACATTATGTACTTATAATCAGGATTCCATGAGTGTTTCGCAATACATAAAGTTCTTACAGTGAATTTTAAATATGAAAAGCCAGTGCTCTTGCAATTACTCCTATGCAAGATTTCGAAAGTGTGACACGGCAGAGCAAGCCACCGTACGAGCGCTGTCCAAATTATATATAAGGAAGGTGGTAAAGTTGCTCAAGTATACTTACCTGGTACAGGGAAAACCTTGATCACGAAGGTGTCCCCAGGGAGAGGCCCTTCCACTGCACTTCGGTTGGGCTGAAGCCTACGATTACCCCTAATGTGGGTAACTCGGAAACGCAATTATTAGTGTTGGGGTCTGCGATCGCGCTAACCACTGGTAAATAAAAAATGAACAGAAATAATTATGTAGAAGAACGAATTCAAGTTACAGCTAAATAGACTTGTTGGTGTTATCTAGCGCTATATACAAGACTTGAGCTCATATATGCCTCCGACGGTGAAAAAGGTGGGGCTCGGTGCGGCAGGAATTCCATTGTAGTCCCTTTGTGCTGATGGTATGGCAGAGAGAGGCAATGACTAAATGTGCAGTATCACATATTATCACATATTCATGATTGCATAATTATATATCAATTTAAATAACATCACAAAATACTTTCACATTATCACATAAATTATATTCACTTGAATCATATCACAATATAATAATTTAGTTAAATGCAACTATCACTATCATTTCTATATCACATGAAAATGTCACAGTGTTGACGGTATTAATACTGACAATAAAAATTAATGAACTGTATTAACCATACCAAAGTTATAAATTACTGAACACAAGTTACCCAAGAAATGTTTTTAACAGCAACCTTAAAAGCAGAGAGTTAAGTGATTTTTGTGATCTCATGAGGCAACCTGTTCCACAAAGCGCAACCCATAAAGCAAAAGGATTGTATCTAAATCTTTTAACCTTGGGGATAGCATTTAGGCATCTTTAGTTCAGTTTATACAAATTTATTTTAGATCGATTGTGAAAAAAGCTTTGAGCTTATGGAGTCACTCTCGAGTCCGCTCCCTGGAAAAAGCAGTACTGGTGTCATATGAGGAATTACGGTCATGACCTTGGTGGGGCTCGGACTCGCAACCTCCAGGATGAGCGACAAACACCTAAACCTAAGGCGCCTTTATTGCTAAGCCTGGTGCTATAATTATGAACATTATCTTGGGACACAAAATGGTCATCTATATCAACTAGGGCTAAACCATTTTTGAGCTTGAAAACATGACATCCCCGAACTATGTTCAATGTGTAGCAACATTTCTTTGTAACTCATAAGCGAGGATTTTGTTGGTGACATTCTTTCTATTTTCTTTTGAAGGCCATGTAAAAAATTATTATTATTATTATTATGCTTCTTATGATGATGATGCTTCTGATGATGCTTCTGATGATGATGATGATGATGCTTATGATGATAATTATTATTATTGTCATTATCATACGATTAGACGTGAATGTCATTTACCGCTCGTGTTGCCCTTCCACTGATGGTGAGTAATAGACATATATATATATTAAAGGATAGAGATTCTAGAGGTGAATGTACTCAGAAAAGATGTCTCATAAGTCTGAAATGGTTACATTAAATGAACAAACACGTTACCTTACGGGGGTAACCTTTGTACGTATGTAAGTATATAAAATTGTTGATCATTCACGTAATTGTGTTTTATTTGCATTTTGACTACCCACCCTCCTCCTCATGGCAGTCTACGCCATGTAAGGGGAAATAAATGTTACCAGGTGTTTGGACAAACTCCCCCAAAGCAGTTACCTCCCGTTATAGACAACATCATGTGTAGGTTTTCTAATACATTGTCTTTCCAGACGTCGAGGCCACGTCTATTGTCTTGTGTTTTAAGTATAACATACTTTAAACATGATATGTCTCATTTTAAGCCCACTTTTGACCGGAAGTTGGTAACCTTTCAACCGCCTATGAAATAGAGTAGTAATATGTATCATATTTTTCGAATTGAAAAAACTTACTCTTGAATGCACCTTTTGATTGGATAATACCGCATGAAAAAGGTCAATAAAATATTCTTGCGTTTTCAGTCTTTAATGATAGTATGTAGTGACATTATATACTATTATGCACATCTTACTGCACAAAGTGTATTTTTGGTGACAATTGTATAAAAGCAATTTTCGGTTGCTGTGCATTAAAATGTGTTAAACTAATGATAATGCCGCATTAGTATTTGAAGTTGGTGCTTTCGAAATAAAAAATATTGGACTTATAAAATAATAATTCCTTTCTTGGCAGTGATCTCCCTTGTGTTATTGGTGTTGTTGCCGGTAGAGATTTCGGCAGTGGAAGGGAAGCAACTTCTGCATGCAGTTGTTTATTTCTTAAATTGACTCTCCCAGTCAAAATAAGAAAAGAAATATTTGGAAAGTTATCATTTCGTACTGGTAGCAGGAAGAGTTTGTTATATTGGGTAAAAACTTTTAACTAAAAAGCTATTATTTCCCCTACCATTTGTACACACACCTATTTCAGCCGGATTTTTACTTGAAAAAATGTGCATAATTCCACTTTAATAAGTCAATGATTCTTTATCCATCATATTATAACAGTCTCGGCAGCATATCTAGATTTATAGAAATACAATACATTTACATTAAAATGTACAGGAAAAATAAGCCTTAAGAGCAAAATAGAATACAAAACGAAAAAGCAATGGAGACTCTGGGTAGCATATGACGAACACTTTACAAAGTGCGTTCCTGTTAGATGTGTAGTTTACATTTGTGTTAAGTAATGAGTCAAATCATTTCAAACTGTCATGTAAAATATTTCTGGAGTACAGCTGTCACAAATTAACACACTAAAATAAGTAACATGTTTTTGTATGCATTCATCATTTACTCTCACTTTCACGCGCATGCGCCGGATCCTGTTTCTCTCTGGTCTCGTCATACATCTTTGTTTTCTTATCTTCTTCAGGTTGTGCTTCTACCTTCTCCTTAACTACAGTTATGATCGGCGGCCCGTCAACGTTCTTATGTAGTTGTTTTTCCTTGTCTTGTTTCTTGTCAGTCGAAACGGAAAAAGAAAGTATGCCAGCAGTGAGAAAAGCAAATATTGCTCCTAAGCCATATATTACCACTGACCATGGCGTCTGGACTTCAATGTCTGCACCGTACAACTGAGATGGCTTTATGCCATCTTTCAATGTAGTATTGGTGTCGACGATACGAGCGATTGCAAAAATGGAGATGATGCCTAGAAAGAAAGTACAATATAATGTATAAATATATACTATATAAATTATAGTTAATAACTCTTTGATTAATACTACTGCATTTTATTCGAAACGATTTATCATGCCAGACCGCAGAGCCTGTGTCAAAAGTAGAATAATTCAAACAACATTATATTTAACTAAAATATATTTTTAATGATTTGAAAGTTAATCTGTTTACTTATATGTACATATGTCGTCTGTTAACCAGGATGAAATTGACAGAGTTTCCCCACAATCAAATGTTTATAGTTTAATAAGCACAGTTTGGATATTTTACTCGACTTTTCACAAAACAATGAAGCTATCCTGTTTGATTAGGCGTAGGCACCAAACTTTGGTTAAGTTTTCCGTACCATCTCACGTTTTTTTTTCAAAAACCATTACAGGCATGGCTGCGAACTTACAATACTTATTACCATCATAACTTCCATCAACAGACAAGAGCACATAACTCCGTGAAGGTTTTGGTCAGAATTACGACCCTTTTTCAAAGTGGAAAATACAACGAATCTGGGTAAAATCGACTTATTGACATTACCCTTTCTGATATTGCTGTTTGCATCATGACCCCCATCTGTATGCAAGATAATGTTAATTTTTCGAGGAGTATTCAAATAAGGCCCTTTTTCAACTTAGAATCTCGGTTGAGATTTTCCTACCAGTCCGCATTTGATATACATGTACTTTTTTGAAAGTTGGAATACTTGCACACCATCATGACACCCGTCTGTAAGCAAGAGTACATAACTCTGTCTAAAATCGTGTGTGTAACTAACACTGTCAAGCACATATATCATTAATTTAAACTTTGTTGCAGTGTTAAGGGGTATCCAGCAATTCCGTCAGATAACTCTTGACTTTGATATCTTGCTACTTGCGGTCCTTTTTTACACTTTGAAACATTCTTGTTCTTGCCTTTTGGGCCGTTTTGTTTTACAGACTTGGATGAAAATTAACGGCTGACTAGAACTTTATGAGACTTGTTTTTGCAAATTAACTTTCAGATTAGATATTTAAAAAAACTCGATTTTCATTACTTTTATGTGTCACATGTAAGTGCTGGGCATCCGTGATGCACTTTCTGCATCAGTAACGTGTGTAGAGTCTCACAAAATACTATCCAGATGTTTATACGATATTTCATAAACAATATCAATTGTATCCCTTTTTTATTCATGAAGTGTGCTGAATTCTATAATATTGTAGATACATTTAGTATGTAACGATATATCCTTAGTAGAAATGTGTAGTTATGTATCGGTACATTTTGGTTCGATGGGAGGGTCTTGGCATTTAAAACAGACGGAATATACAAAGATACAAATAGATTTACATGAAATTGCCATTCCACAAATGCCGACAATTTTAGTCAGGCGTTGGCGATGACCCAAACACAATGGTTTCACTGTCAGTAGTGTTCCAGCGAATCCAACAATGCTAGCACCAATGGCAATTCCACCCTCGATACGGAGCTCTTTCTGTGTAACTTCATCCATATCTAAAATGTTGAATGCAGTCCTTGTAAACTGTTTTCGTGAAAAATGTATGCATTTTGACTTCACTTAAAAGAAAGGGATAACGATGAAAGCATAGTAAGGAAGGGACCACCAATCATACATTCCGAAGATTTATTGATAATTGAAATTAACTAGTCACTTTGCGATAAAATGATTTGGCAAGGAAGCGAACGCGGAGGTCAACTGTCTGTTAGAATAAGAAAAAGATGGTCATGGTGGTTATATTTCGCTCACCAAACTCAATACGGAGATCATATGCACGTAGTGAATTGACATGCATGCAAAGATGTGAATGTTATAAAATAACTGAGCAAGTTTTATTACATTATACAATGCATGCATAATAGAGAGCATCTTTCTGTGATTCAGTTTAAATGCTTTTTATTTATTCATATAGCCCCATACCAGCCCCGTACCCATGAGAGCTTCATTTTGCAAAATTAAAATCGTTTATTAGTTTTGCTTGCTCTGAAACAAGAAATCGGTATTGAATTGAATTAATGTTGCATATTTGAAAGGGATTATCTAAGAAACTTGCATGCCAAGTTTCAACAGCTTCTTTCAGACGGTTTCAGAGCAAAATATGTCAAATTAAAAAAAAATTATGGACGAACGTAATATAGGTGGTGAATAGTCATTACATTGTATAGCCCTGACTGGGCGCATGTGCTCGGACAAGCGTCAGGGACGGTATGAAGTAATCACTCACATGAAAACTGTCCTTGCTTTGTCCCAAAGCTGTCTGCATTTACACTTTTACATTTTTCGTGTTTCTTTTCCTCTGTCATCAAGCAAGCTTTACCATACCACAAACCCAGACGTACCGTCCACATAATTGTCGTCTCCCGAGACTTCAGATCGTCCGCAAAGCTGTCCTTTCTCTCTTCCATAGCATTGCCGTCTGAATCATTTATAGGGAATACTTCTTTAATTAAGGAAATGACCTAATTAAATATGGCTGTCTTCACATGTCATCCTTAGAACAAGACTAGATTGACATGCATATGTTTTGATTTGTTTAAATCATACATGTATAATTCCTTAACACTGTAAATTTATGTTTGTATACTGACGTTTATGATAACAGTAAAACTATATAGTCTTTATAATGATTATGATAACAACAAAATAGTAAACATTCTTGATAGCCTACCTCTGTGGTCTTTAGGTTGATTTGGGCTGTCACTATGGTCTGATGAATAATCTGATTCGTCTTTATCGTTTGTTGAAAGCGCTGTATGTTTGAGACGTGGTGGTTGTTCTTGTTTTCCTTCTGCATCTTGTGGTCGATGTTGCCTATCTCCGTTGTCTGACGGATGCGACTGACCTGTTATGTGATCTTCTCTTTTTACACGGTGTCGATCGTTGGTCTTTGAACGAGATCTATGTGTGCGCCATTGTGAACGATGCTGTCCATTTTCACGGCCTTTAGGACATTTCGGTCTTTTTGTACTGCCTGATCCGTGATCTTGACTCTCATCATGGTCAGTTGAAAGATCATGACTGTCATCATAGTCAGGTAAAAGATCATGAGTATTGTTTTTGTCAGCCGGAAGATTATGAGTATCACCGTGACCAGGTAGACGATGCAATTTGTTATCGTGACCAGGTGGATCATCTGGTTTGTCACCGTGGCCAGGTGGATGCTTCGTTTCGTCACCGTGACTAGGTACATGATGCGATCCGTTCACGTGGCCAAGTGGATGCTTCGTTTCGTCACCATGACCACGTAGATGTTGCGATCCGTTCGCGTGGCCAGGTGGATGCTTCGTTTTGTCACCGTGACCAGGTAGATGATGCGATCCGTTCACGTGGCCAGGTGGATGCTGCGTTTCGTCACCGTGACCAGGTAGATGACCCGATCCGTTCGCGTGGTCAGATGGATGCTGCGTTTCGTCACCGTGACCAGGTAGATGATGCGATCCGTTCACGTGGCCAGTTGGATGCTGTGTTTCCTCACCGTGACCAGGTAAGTGATGCGATCCGTTCACGTTGCCAGTTGGATGCTGTGTTTCGTCACCGTGACCAGGTACATGATGCGATCCGTTAACGTTGCCAGGTGGATGCTGCGGTCCGCCAACGTGATCAGGTACATGATGCGATCCGTTCACGTGGCCAGGTGGATGCTGCAGTCCGCCACCGTGATCAGGTAAATGGTGCGATTCGTTAACGTGGCCAGTTGGATGGTGCAGTTCGTCATGGAGACCAGGTAGATGATCCGATCCGTTAACGTGGCCAGGTTGATGCTGCGGTTTGCCACCGTGACCAGGTAGATAATGCGCTCTGTCAGGTAGATGATGCGTTCTGTTAACGTGGCCAGGTGGATGCTGCGGTCCGCTAACGTGATCGGCTACATGATGCGATCCGTTTGCGTGGCCAGGTGGATGCTGCGTTTTGTCACCGTGGCCAGGTACATGATGCGATCCGTTCGCGTGGCCAGGTGGATGCTGCGTTTCGTCATATTGACCAGGTACATGATGCGTTCTGTTTACGTCACCAGGTGGATGCTGCAATTCGTCACCGTGACCAGGTAGATGATGCGATCCGTTCACGTGGCCAGATGGAAGATGTGGTTTGTCCATGCGACCAGGCAGATGATGCGATCCATAAACGTTGCCAGTTGGATGCTGCGGTGCGCCAACGCGACCAGGTAGATGGTGCGTTCTGTTAACGGGTCCAGGTGGATGTTGTGGTTCGTCAATGTGACTAGGTAGATGATGCGTTCCATTTACGTGGCCAGGTGGGTGCTGCGGTTCGTCACTGTGGTCAGTAAGATGATGCAATCCCCCTAATGGTTTTGGAAGTCGATTTCGTCCTTTCCATTTCTGTACCTTTTTGTCATAGCCCAGCCAGTCGAAGCTTTCGTTCTCGGAGAATTTAGATTGTTTTTCATGAAATGATTCCAAAAGACTATCTATCCGTTCGGAATTCCACTTTGCAAGAATACAAACCCAGCCAGGAGAAATATATCCGACAATTTGTATAATGATTGTGGACACAGAGATGAAGATAAGAGCAAAATGCACTGCCCGCTTTCGTTCCATCTTTGCAACTAAATTATCACGTATAGTATAACTGTGAATATATACTGAAATTTAAGGCCATTCAAACTGGTTTCGTTGTTTTCCCATTTGGTAGTTGAGACAATTCATACGCGAGACGACATGTTGCTAGATACCGTCAGTATTAATGTGTACGTACCGGCACACAAATAATGTATGCTTGTAAATCGCTTTAGCAAAATACTCTAGTGAGGGTTTTTTTAAGAGTGCTATTATTAAAATTATGTCAACAATACGATGTATTCTTTTACCTTTGTCCTCATACATTTCTGGAAACATGACAGGAATATGTACAATTTTAGTTAAGATGTCTATCTTTGCGGGGATTGACGACATTTTGTTATGACATTGGCCAAAATAAAACAGCGTGTGATTGGTGAATTTTAGCAGGTAGGTTACAATGACAAAGCAGAGATTTGAGCTTTGGTTATGGCGTATACCATTGAAGTCAAAAGTTATAAGAACACAAAGTGGAAACTGTAAATTTACAGCTATAGAGCTGTACATACAGCAAGAGTGGAGTATATGTAACTACAGCATATTGGTGAAATAAATATTTCAGAGTTACAGTTCATCACGAGCTTTTTTTAAAGCGACTGCTGCTCTAATCTGGTATGAGCAACAGCTAATTGGAATATTGTGGGAATATCAAAATGTTGTGATGTGTCTTTATAAACGTCTTTTAAGATAAAGTCATCAACATTTGATCACTCCGGTATTGCCTTTCAATGAATCAAGTTCTTACATTTTTACATGTGACAATTCATTTCTTTATGTTGGCTATGTGGAACTGATCTGGTCTATCAATGGCAAGTAAAATCATATCTGACGGAGAGTCTGATAACGTCGACATTTCATTTCAAAATGTTGCAAAATACAAAAGAGGAGTAATAATAGAATTCCATCATGAATGAGAGCGATTAATATAAGTTTATAGAACTATTTTCGCAATTAAGTTAAGTACTAGTAATACAAAATAACTGACAGGCAAACTTTTTCGCATGAATTAAACTCTTTCAACTGAAAGAATACTGCATTCTCGATCCAGGATCTCCATGTACACGTCCAAATAGGTTTTGTCGTAGGAAACTAATATCTTAATATCGGTCCTAATTTTGCCAAACAGTGCGGCGTACGAATTATTAACCCATGCCGATTTTTTTTATCCAATTAGAGACAAGACGAATTTTGATGCAAGGCATCAAAGACGCCGCGCATGTTTTTGAAGCATGGCTGGGAGATGGGCACTGGGGCAGGTTTCTATATAAAATGTGCGTGGTTAACATCAGCGAACCCTTTTTTACTACATAAAATGATCTTACCTCTGTCACGACCTATATACACATTATGTTAATTATGTTATTTGTTTTTATTCATCCTTGTAATGATATATGCAAATAAAAAGATTTTAAATGATTTTCTACTTTCTGTGTTTTATTTTCATTCACTCATGGGAATTTTCGTAACTGGAAATGCAGATAAGTTGTTAAACTGTCAAAGAACTTGAACAAAAAATAACGCTAAAATTTATCGAACTATTTAAATACAAAAAAAGAAAAGTAATACTTTTTTCTTAATAAAGATCTTTCATTTCAACACGGACCTATCACAAGTGTTATAGGTCCGTGATTGCAATGATTTTGGGTTTTAAACCGTCTAAGGGAGGTAATCGTTACAACATAAAGTCACACTAAGTTACATCGAACTAATTCGCTTTAAAATCTAACGTATCATTCTAAAATTACACCTATTCAACAAAATACATTAATTTTTATCATTTAGAATAATAAAAAGTGTATTTAACATAAAAAAACAACTGAATTAAGACTTGTTTCCGCTAATCTAATTTGTTTTTGGTTGTTTCCGGTAAAAAGTTGTTTTCGGTAATCAGTTATACCGGTCCGTGCCTCTGTGTATTTAGCTGTATCAAGGTCTTTTCAAATAGTATACTATTTGAAAGACCTTGGCTGTATATCCTTTTTGTTTATGAAACTGATTTATAAAAATAAAGTTTTTATTAGTAATTAGCATAATACTAAACCCTTTATGTAACTTCCATATTGTTTGTCTATTGTGATAATTAAATACCTCTTTTCTCACAACATTAATTATTTTCGGATGCTAATTTTACACTGGCTATTTTTAGATACCAAGGATTTGAAGGAACTGATACACAAAACTATTTATAACCATGGCTCCTCCCACAATTTCACTGACTACAGGTCGGTTAACAGGAAGCAGAGGCAAAAACCTGTGCAAATATAATTTACACCGGGTCTAAATATTGTGAAAAAGAACTATCTGTAAAACAGATATGTCTGCCCCCTCCCTCCCTGTAGCTGGTAATGTGGATTTTTCTTTCTTTCTATTCCCGAACATTATACACTCCGGCGGAAAGAGACGAATCCACATGATTAATTATGCTGTGACGTATACATTTTACAGAACTTCCATTGGCTGATTATTGTTTTTGTTTACAAATGATGGAATGGAATTCCGTTAGGGCCCTACGTATTGCATAGTTGGGTGAACGGGTTTTCTTTACAGTTTCAATATTAAAGTCTAATATGTCGTAATTAAAATGGGTTTTCATTGATTTTTCACGTTGGCGCCATGTATTCTATTATCTGAGTGTTTTAAGATAGCAAAACATCTTCCGAATCTTTTTTCTGAGCTTTGATGAATCGGGTCGTAAGGTCCGTAAACAAAGCTATAAAAACCCGTGGTCTACGAGTTTGTGGAAAAGTTATTAAATACTCATTAAATGTGTCCAAAGTTTTGAAATAAGGGAAGGAGACATGTGTATTTTGTATTGTATTGTTTTTTAATGACTTAATACAATTTAATGATTCGTAAAAGTCGTTTTTCAACATAGAACAAGTTTAGATTTACAAAATAATGTTGGCTGCTCCCTATCGATTATGCAACCCCATGGTACAAATTTGAAACCTATTCAATACTGACGCCGCCGTTCAACGGCGGCGTCAATTATTCAGTTTCTTTAAATTGTCTTATCGTGAGTACGGGGATATAAAACTTCAGCCTCTAAATGACAGAGGATCATGCTTTCATGTGATTTGATTCTTATTTTCAGAAATTACTAGTATTATGTTCAGCTGATAGCGGACAGGTAATAATTATTGTATAAAGTTATATAAACAAGTATAGAATCCTGAGTAGATTAGTTTCAAATTGTGTTTTGGTTCAGCTACCTGTATCTGGTGTACATATACTTATATAATAAGTGGATCAGGTATATGACATAGTCAACATCACTTACCCATGAACTCAAGCAAAATAACTTTTTTCAGCACAAATCAACATTTACTTCGTTAACAAACATGACAAATATGGACAATGAACAGTATAGAAGCAACGATTTATATACAAGTGTTATTAAACGTAATATGATATCAATATATATTTAATAGATCTATTGCTCATGTTGATTTTGTCGTTTCAAATTGGCATATATACTAGTATATACAAGTGTATTTGTACTTTTACTAGTAGCAATTAATAAGATTTCCAAAGTTTATCCTTACTTTGTTTTTGAATGACGTATATTTCTATAATTTGTTTCTTATAGGTATACTTTTGAATCTAGATTGTTTGAAGTCTCGTCGATCCTACGATTTCTCCTCAGGTTATGTTTCCGAGACCCCTATAAGGTATATGTTCGGTTTTTGCAAAAAATATATGTTGGGATTTATTCCGTAAGCATAACCATGATACAAAGTTTTAACATCGTTGACTAGAATGTATTTTTTCTGATAAAAGTGCAACGGACTCTAAGAGAATGTCCAACATCCACGATCTTTTCTTGTTCTCGTGTATGATAAATATTTTGTGATATTAAAGGAAATTGACAATGAAATATGCTTTTTCATTTACAAAATACTACTAAGCCTGATGTGTGTTGCTTTACGGTCCTGTTAACAGAGTATTTTAATTAACAATCAAAATTATTTCGGCCATGGACAGCACAGTAGTGGTATAGGTCATTCAAAGTATACATTGACTAACAAATAACTACAGTTATTTACTTTATACTGTAATGTATATATACGTGTAAGTCATTTCAAATACACAGTACTATCACATTCTGATTAAAGCAGTCAAACAAAGTACATGTAAATATATCACTACATAATGTTTAAGAAATGCGACAAGGCGTCGAGAATTCATCAGTCCTCTTGAAGAGTTTGCTACTAGGTAGAAATTAGAAAAAAATGAAATGATATGCCACTATTTTACTTTGGAAGTCAATAATCCGACATTTATTTCAGTTAATGAAAATGAGCAGTTAGGCGCAGAATACATTCGGCCTGTAATGGTCCTCTTAACGAACTGAAATGACACATTCAAAGAGGTTCTTCATCCAACTTCACCCTTTGTTCAACACCGAATCTAAACTTGGACTGTCCCTCTATGTCAAATATGGCTGTTTTCCCTTCAATTTTGTATCCCGTATAGCCCTTTGCTTCGCCTAGAATCTGTGAGATATCCCCCTCAGACGTATGGATGTAGCTGTTGTTATCACGAAGGTTTGTGAAGGTTACTATAACCATCCCGCGCACTCTAACGTTCAGTTTAAACTTTCCGTTAAATTCCTTCTCTTTAACTACCATTCTAGCAATGGTTTTGTGTTTAGCTGGAACCTTAATGTTGCTGTCAACAGCCCACGTTATAGACTGCTCTTTGGTGGTCTCCTCGGTGCTTTCGACAGTGGTCTCACGTCCAAAGCCCGCTGTGGCACTAGCTACGTCATCCGGAAGCCCTATTTTTAATTCCAGGTTAAAGCCCTGCGTGTAGCCCTTGGATATAGACGTCGTCGATGTGCATACTGTTGTTCGTTCAGTTGTAAAAGAATGTTCTTGTTCCGATTCGGTATTGTTCTCAAACGTGGATGTAAAGACTATCTTGGAATTCGGCTGATCAACCATGTTCGTATCAGAGTATTCGGGAGGACTCGGCGTGAATCGTATACGTGTCCAGTTCACATCCATTTTGACTTCGTCAAATTTCAGTTTCTGGTGGTCTTTGCTCCGTGTTTTAACGAAACTTGTCCAAGCCCATGTTTTCACGATTTCTTCAATATCTGTTACATTTGCCATCGCGGGAACTGGAAATACACAAACATTGTTTCATATTATATACTGACAAAAGTGATTTAGAAATGTTTTATAACACAAACATAGCATGTATGTGTCCAGCAACAACAAATAACGACTAATGCCAGCAATATTGACGCCTATATTACAAAATCACAGAAACATTGTCTTGACCGTGAATCTTGCTGACAATTTTGTTTAACATAGCATCACTTCACCCCATGTCACTAAAAAAACGTTACATATTTTTTATCTAAGCTATGCCGCATGTCACATGTATTCAATTTTTTATATGTAACTGTCAATAGTCATTAAAATAATGAATCATAACATGCATATTTTGTTCTTTCAGTTTACAGCGACTTTTGCCTCATTATTTTTTCTTCCAGTCGTGGAGTTCAGAGCAGTATTTGCGTCATTGACTGGACTCGAACCTTCGTCTTAATGGTCAGGGATAACGTTTCAGTGGTATGGTGCCCTTCCACTCCCATTTTACGGAAGAAATGATTCATGTACTTAAATTGTGCAATATCTTTTCCTCTCAAATACCAAAATATGATTATTCCTCAGAAGCAATGTACTTGAAAAATTGTTATTGCCTAACAAAATATAAATGCAATATATGATACAAATCACGGAATAAAAGACAAACGTCCTTCTTGATAAGTGTACACAATTGTCAAGAGAAACTGTTAAACACATTTCTGCGTTAAGCATATAAAATATAACACGAAAAAGAACTATTCGCATTCCGTCAGAAATTAAGAGATGCAAATAATTGTTTGACTTTATCACAAGGGGAGGCAATCAATATCAAGCGTGTATGTACAAGACAACTGGATTATTTCCCATTGTGCTTATATCCTATGAAAATCCTACTTCCTTTCCCTGGGCGAATACATTATTTACACAAGCTTACACAACATTTTTTTAACAATTGTAGTATTAAAGCAAAGACAAATAGATGAAAATCAAAGGAGTTATAATAAAATGATAGTTAGATTTTGTAATGATGGTGTGTCTATGATTAGTTTCCGAAGCATCAAAACTACAACACTTCCGTTATAACAAGCAAATAAAATGTATATTAACATGAGCTGGCATTTTGCATATTTAAAGAATTTAGTACGACAAATTCTGAACGGTATTCAAGTTTGCATGTTTCTGCATCGTACTAAATAAAATATTAATATGGACAAAACTATGAAAGTGACCGAGACATGTATACATTGTATGATGTAAGAAATTGACCCCTAAAGTCATACAAGTTATTTACATCAGGATTGTAAGTCTAACAATCTTTCTTTAAACCTATTCTACGTGATCACCCATTGACTACAGATAGAGTAGAAATCCTTGTTATCGCTGCGTAGTTTTCAATGATTGTCAGCCCCCCTCATCAAAATGTCATAAAGCTTTCGCCCTGTATTTAAGAAACAATTACTTGGTGACTGAACTTACATACCTAGATGTCTTAAATGTCATAAATGTAGAAATAATTGTACCTTAATCAAGAAAACCTTGATGAAAACACTTTAGTACATTTTGTACACACACGTTTTTGCTATTTCACTTTCCCAGGGCAAGTTATAGCACGGGAACACGGACAGTTTATGATCGTAAAATGTATACTGGTTGTGCACCAGGGCATCACATCCATTGTATAGACTGGAGTTCAAGTTTGAAGATGTACAGATTTTGTTCCACTTTGCCACTATAAATTGTCTGTTCCAATGTTTAAAGTGGGAGGATTTGTTTATTTAGAATACCAACCAGTGGTTCTTATCTGAATTTGTTCAGCAGTTTTATCATAATATTTATCCATGCAATGTTTATTTCCAATAATCGAAGTACTTCAGATACCAATATGAAGGAATTCGTGCATTTTTGCTCCTAGGTAAAATATTCCTGGACTGTAATCTATGCATAGTCTCAACAAAAGCCTTACTTACAGAATGCGAATGAAAATATGTAAGTAATTGTTTAACATTCGAAAGAGGATCTGATATTTTAGGAATACAACATGGTCTCGCTTATATGACGTTTGGAAAACCAACAGAAATTAAGGTGATTTCGGTCAGACGTTATACAGTGCGTTTTATACAACTTACAATGCATAGGTAAATATGATAACACCTTCAAACTGTAACTGACAGAATATAAATACAGCGTTCTTTGGTCCACACTTCTGGTTCATAGAGATCTAACTCGGTCTATTCATTTTTGTTCAGTGGAACGGCCACCTCAAAGATTCAAACTGACAACAAGACATTATAACCGTTACGCAAACGTTTGCTTTCAAGCGAACAATGGATCTCATTTTGTTCCTGTAAGACAAGAAACCATGCAGTAAACGTTTACTAGATGTTTTAGAATATATGTTTTTATAATTTTTTATAACAAATTTGCCGCGCTCATATAAAGCTTGCGGAGTGGTATGTATGTTGTGCTGATGCAGCCCATAGTTTGTGGGACTCATAGCTTTGTTTGAAATAAAACTTTAGAAACTTTGGTTTGCTGAAGTTTCAGCTGGACTTCCGGGCGGTTATAAGTCTTTAATGATATTGTTTTCTCGGAGGTCAAGTAGTTGTTTCTTCTACATCTTCTCTATCTGATGGACCAACGATTGAGGAATCTGCTACGTTAAATTACTCGAGCAAAGTGACATTATCATGTATTGGATCAGGTTGCTGGCATCTTTAATCAACCAGAAAACCTCCATTTCTTTATTAGCTCTGGGAATTGGCAATATCTCCATAACTACACTAGCAGTGAAAGTTTATTGTCGAAACATGGTTATGGTTATTAAATTATGCCTCAGTTCGGAAATTAGAATCATTGATCAAAATTATTTCGTAACTGATCATAGGTAGATCTATATAGAAAACAGCCCCACCCCCTCTATTTGTAGAAAAATAAACAGAAAAAAAGAAACATCATAGTATACAGATGAACCTTTGCAAGCAGGATGGCTCTTTCAACACGGGTTTAAAAATGTGTACATTTACTGCATCTGTTGGTATGAAATAACATTCTATGAAACAACAGATATACATGACTATGAGCACGGGTTCGACACTAAGATAATAGCAAACAACCAGTACACTATAATGATGGTGATCTTCCTTGATCCAGTCACACGGAAAATCAATGCTAACACATAACTCAAAGATAATATCAAATTAGGTCTCTTGGGTCTTCCCGGAAAATGGTAATTACATGCCTTCCCTCTTGTTATCCAATTGCACTTGTCAATTGTAATGATGTTATACTGTCAGTTCATGTCTCGTTCATTATCATACACTGTAATAAAACTACTCATCTTTACCAGACTTCAGATGTTTCCAGTTTTGGTCAAATGAAAGTGGAGAAAACCGAGCTGCGAGCATTGCTTGAATAATACTTGAACCAATGACAGCTGTATGATAGCACTGAAATTTCACTTTTATTTCTAGTTATTTCCTCTATGCAACATGGCTCAAAACTAGACCCAACCCTTAACATGCTTCTAAATATAAACCTACCGTAAACTTAGTACAAGGGCTAAGTGAGTAAAATAGTTTCTTTTGTCTCAAGTTTTAATGGAAGATTCCATAGAAGAGTGTTAGTATATTGAATACGATAAAAGAAAACGAATATTTGCAATAAGATCATTAATTATTTACCAATGACAACAGGCATAGAGTGTAAACAGCTGTTATTGGTTTACATAGAACGTTTTCTTTAATCGAAAGAATGTTATAAGTGAAACCGTCAGCTGCCATGTCTTTCACTGCCAGGTAAAGGTACCTAGGGCTTATCTTCTCTTGTCTTAATTATCCATTATTATCAGATTAAATCTTTACTGTATATATTGTAATAGATGTCCTAGGATTTTTTTACACAGTTTAAGTCAACCGATGGTCCATGTTAACATTAAACAAGTCTGTATCAGAAGTACTTTTTGTTCAGTTTCTTCTTATTCTGTTCCAATGCAGTAAAAAGATACAGATTATATGCAATTTTTGCACGTGCTGCATCATAACCACATAGTGCGTTGTTCCATGTGCAAAATCATATACTACGATGTTAAAAAAATGTGACATGAGTCTAGAGACACTATGGACGTCAATTTTGTAAATTAAATTGTTTTCGCAGTACGCGCTAAACTCACAATTTTGCAACATGTTCGATTCTTACTGAACCTCATTTTATTCCAAATGTTTCTATCAAAACGTGTAAAATTGTAAATACTAAAGTTCTGAAACCCAAGCTAACCCTGTCCTTGGGTAACGTATCTTTTTGTTTTACGCTTTGCTCGTTTTAGGTTTTCAGTTAACAGCTGGATACGAGGCTGGATTTGACACAGCAAAGACTTGAGGAGGGTTTAACGAACTATATACGGTACCTTGTGTATGCTGCCTCATTTGTTACAAAGTAAGCGTAGTGAAAATAATGAAATCATTTTGAATATTTTTGACATTTGTTACGAGTTACTGAGCACACGGGCAGAAACATAGAAAATTAACGAGAGATGTTCTCATACAATGAGTTTGCATTTTCTACAATAATTATACAGCGTCTAAAGACTTCATTTTCTATGCTATATCTGATTGTTTTAGTAACTAATTGATTCTTGGAGTTTTAACAGCAGGTACCTAGTACGGTTGGATACCATAAATTTGAAATACGCGACTTCAATTTGGAGAGAAAAAAGCAATGACTTATATATTAAAATATAAACCAGTCATTGTGTTAAAAGAAAAAAAAACTTGGATCAAAGACTTTATAGTACGTCTGAAGTATGAAAAACCTGCGCTTTTTATAAACAATAATGATCAACACTTGGTGGGCTGACCAGTCAGTCAGGAGGTTATGGGTTCGAACCTGTCTGTGGCTGCAACAGCTTCTGCCTAAAGTTCACAAGTACTTTTTCGCCACATTCAACAGAAACTAAATGTTTAAGTTTTCTACGACTGATTAACCGATCTGTCTAGGCCCTTGCATGGTTACTTTAAATGTATTTTCAATATGTATTCTTGCTGACAAATTTGAGATAGGCTTTCTTTCCGTGACGGCACATGTAATTAGAACCCAACAACGCCCTGTTCTCTTTAGAAATGTCTTCGTAAGTAAAATTATCATTTAGATTTGAAAAGAATTGTTTTCAAAGACATTCCTTCTTCATAATAAAGGAATCCAAAAGGAATTGTAGGTGTCAGACAGACTTTGATTTGTTTATTAACAAACTTTTAAAATGCTTTGAAATTCTGACAAGAAAACCAGGCGGTGTTCACTTAAGCTAATGTAGACTCATTTATTCAGAGCTATAGAACAGGACAATTAACACATTCCCTAATAATGACTGGTATTATTTCTGCTTCTGTCAATACATTCTTGTGGAAAAGCAATTTTACATTGACGTATTTCAGTCTTAATTGCTGCATTGTATCCTTCACTCCTGAAACATATATTTTGGCACAGGACACATCATTGTATTTTGGCACAGGACACATCATTGTATTTTGGCACAGGACACATCATGGTATTTTGGCACAGGACACATCATTGTATTTTGGCACAGGACACATCATTGTATTTTGGCACAGGACACATCATGGCATTTTGGCACAGGACACATCATGGCATGGCATTTTGGCACAGGACACATCATTGTATTTTGGCACAGGACACATCATTGTATTTTGGCACAGGACACATCATTGTATTTTGGCACAGGACACATCATGGCATTTTGGCACAGGACACATCATTGTATTTTGGCACAGGACACATCATGGCATTTTGGCACAGGACACATCATGGCATTTTGGCACAGGACACATCATTGCATTTTGGGCACAGGACACATCATGGCATTTTGGCACAGGACACATCATGGCATTTTGGCACAGGACACATCATTGCATTTTGGCACAGGACACATCATGGCATTTTGGCACAGGACACATCATGGCATTTTGGCACAGGACACATCATTGCATTTTGGCACAGGACACATCATGGCATTTTGGCACAGGACACATCATGGCATGGCATTTTGGCACAGGACACATCATGGCATTTTGGCACAGGACACATCATTGCATTTTGGCACAGGACACATCATTGCATTTTGGAATAGCAAAAACGATACTGGTAACTATCAACACAGACGATAGATGACGCACCGAACCAAAAATACAAAAAAAGTTCATAGAATGTGGAAAGTTACCACCCCCACCCCAATCCTCACCCTCGCCGGGCCCCAAAGGCATCGTCATACCGACTGGTCTTCTTTTCATCAGAGTAAACACCAATATCTTCATCAGGTTGATGGCGCAAAAGATGAGGAAAACGGCCACACAATTTTTTACTCTGACTATAAAAAAATGCTTGTTAGTGGGTAAGGCCCGACCAGACTGGGAATTACTGTCCTTTCTCTAAGTGTGTTTATAAAAAGTTTATATAAAACCCGTCGGACTGAAATTCAGTGCTCTAACAGTGCTCAATAGTTGTAGTCAAGACATGGGAAGCGAACACCATTACGTTCTATAAAATGGTGAGTGCTAGTAAACGTATCTTCAACAACAAGCTTTTCGAGATCTTTCTCTTCTGTCATCTAATTATTTCAACAAACGTCGGTTTATCGATCTATCCATTCGTTTAGGAATGTAATCTATCAAGCACTAAATTAGTTTGAACAGAAATATTCATTTTCATTTTATCTTACAGTGTAATTTACATAGCAATTTCGCGACAAATAGCCAACCTCTTGAGATCGAGTACATGTGATATTGAGTTTGAATTGTCTTACTTATTAGCACGATAGTATAGACACACAAACACCTGTCTAGTTTCCATAGAAGCTCTACAACATGTATATATATTCACTAACTTAGTATCCTAACATTTTTCTTTAAAAAACGAAGACAAACCGCATTGTAAGATCCCTTACAACGGACAACTTTGGCGACCAAGACGAACGCTAAAGTGATTTTTTTAAAACGGGTTCTTTCGTAGGTCTTTTTTTGCATGTCCGCGATTATTTACGACATTTTAGGACGAAGTGTGGACAGACTAGTTACACATTGTACTAACATGCGCTTTATTTATCGTTTAACAATCATTCTTCGGGCGTTTGTTCGTTCACGGTAAATTAGTAAAATTAAAGATCTTACAAGAGATAGTCACAATATTTATCAAAGCTATTAACAGCTGGAAAAATACAACCATTCATCCAAATAAGTATAGCTTTGATGAAATGGTAAATTATTTTTGTTGAAAAGAAATATTTTCAGCTTATTAAGTACGTGATATTTTTATTGAATGTACGATTTTTTAAAATTCTTGCGCCACTAAAAATATGGAACGATGCAGGCACTAAATTCTTGGGCTGTTTAACCACAAGTACAGGATGGTTTTGCACGTGTATGATAGGATTATGCACGAGTTTCGGTCGGGCTTGATCATCGCTGACTGGTTTGAAGAATGTAGCTTAAATACATCTCTATCTGAAAATTCGTATGCCTTGTGCAAATTTTTATTGCCGTCTACATCAAACTTTCAAAGTATACCATCATACAGGGAATTATATTGCCAGGGTGTCATCAATTTTTAAAACCCAGTTATTAGAGAAACCCGTGTCCATACAAATGAGTCACGAAACTCAATCATAACTTAAAGACATCATACTGTATGTTTCAATGTGTGACTTGAAATAAACTCTTAATTGTATCACAATAGGAACATATGTGTGCACTTAGAGATTCAATAAAGAAACAATAAACCCAGTGTTTGTAGTCAATAAACCTCTGTTATACTTCTACAAACAGCTCTTAGAAAAATACGTCTAAAAAATCAGAACAATACCGATTGTTTTTGTGAATTCAATACTTATTCATTCTAAAGCATGTAGACTTTAAAGTTCGGTATGATTTCAATGTACAAATTCTGTTTAAGACACTGGCGAACAGAAATGCCCATTCAAACTGTAAAACCATCTAACAACAATTGAACTGTTTGAATGATTACCTGTATCACACTCAGTATGTTTAACAGCTGGCTTTATACATGTAATAGATACAGCTTTATTGAGCAGCCACCCTTTGTTAGATTGTTACTTTTGGTGTATCTCTTGATTTGGTGCTCAACACAGGTTTACGGTACATTTCTCAAATGCGCAGATGTAGAATCTGGTAAAAGCGGTCTTTAGAACTATAATTGTATTTTAACCGAATAATATTTAGCATACATTTCTTTATGCCATATAATTAAGTGAATCAGAAAACACGCATAACCCCGTCCTTCGTAGCATCAATTCCAGGTTGTTGTTGTCGTTTTTTTTTTCAAAGAAAGAATGAAAGGGAAAAATTACGTTAAATATGAGACCTGAAGAGTGTAATAATCATTCTATGAAGGGTTTGTGATGCATTTATCATCATCAGATGTGACGTGCAAGGAATCTGTTTAGTCCATCATAACAATGCAATAAATCCGTATCAAACTGGGATCTGCTCCATCAGCCGGAATACGAATGGATCAGTAATTGTTTTTTCATGATTTCGGGGGAGGAATTTGCGTTTGGAAAATTGTATGTAACGTTTACATTGAACAAAAAATGGATGAGTTATGGATTCTGAGTTGAGCAAATATAACACGTTAGTGCACATGCATGAGTTGGCTATATTCTTTTATTTTTCTGCACTGAACATGGTCGGGTTATCTTCTCATACAAAATCATAAATCAAGTTGAACCCGGCAGTTCCATCTTCCTTGTTTTTTTTTTCTTTAGTTACCTTCTTTAGATAAAGAAGAAGAAAAACAAGAATACCAGGAAGATGAAACTGCCGGGTTCACTTCTTCCCATCATTGTCACGTTCGATTGTTTCTGTCAGTAATTTCCGTTTATACTAAGGATATACTTGTGATTCAGCTAATACACACTTGACATTGCGTTAATCATACATTGCTACACGACTTATACTTGTATATATTGTCTCTGTTCATTGTTACAAATTGAACATTTTATATTTTGTTTTTATCATCTCAATGCCAGATATAGACTTTGCACTCGATATGCTTTTAATTCTTGCACTATGTGCCGTATATACACAATGTTTGAAATATTTCTACGATTAATCAGACATGTTATGCTAACAGTCAAAGCCTGGCAAACCGGCTTTGGCTGATAGAGGTGAGGGTTTAAGGGTAGGGTTAATAGCGTTATAATTACATGATTTGAAGCAAATTTTATAAAGGTCCGACCATGATAGCATTTATATTAGAATGTATTCTTGGATGAGACCTTTAAAATTACATGTACCATGAGGGACTCTTTTTATGCATGGGTCCGATGAACGGGGATAACTGCAAATTTGTAACCTTATGAATAATGTCATTACTATTATATTCTAATCATAATAAACGTTTGTTAAATTTTACAAAAGATAACAGATAAGGGTGGATAAGATCATGAGATTGTCTACAATTTTGCATAACGACCTTCACCTTCCCGTCTGTAGATAAAATGGCGAATGCAACGCCATTCCACCATTCAATACACAATGTACTGAGAAACTTCTGTAAGAAACATATTTAAAAGATAAAAAAGAAGGAATGGTCATCAATTTACATTTGATTTGTCATGTTGTCGAACTATGAGAAGTACCGTTTTGACTATTTTTGTTTCTTTAACAAAATTTTTTGGCGCACGCTAGTAGAAGATCATAATTTTTTCCCCGTCAAATTTGTACTAAAAACACAAATTTGTTCTTTAACTTACAGTCTGAAACCCCCAAAAAGGTAAATCTGAATGATTTTGATCATGGTTGCGGCAATTATGATAAATGACTTCGAGATCTGTTTATAGCTTCACTTTTGCATGTCCCTTCTATTTGTCATAATCTAGCATGTTCAGTAAAATAATCGCTATCAACGATTCCATGACAATACGGAAGTTACCTGAACAAATATTGATTGAAACTTGAGGATACGCAAAAGAAATACGGACACCCTATAAAATTACATTAAGCGTATTTTCACTTAATTAGTTACTATAAATATTTGATTGAAAAGATATGTGAGGTTAAAAGACGTACTTACACCTTTTCTCCTTTTAATTCCCTTTTTTTAAAAATATAAGAAATAGTATAAAATGCGAGCAACGAGAAATGGATATTCCCAATACAGCACAGTCAGTCGCCAGAGGTACTGATCAATAGCTAGACAGCTCCGAACGATTTCATTGGTTTACCGGTGTCACGTGGCATTACTTTCATGCATAATTAATAAAAAAAATTATCATCGCATACCACCTGTCCAGTATCGCACGTGAGTAAGTAAATTATGAATTAAGTATTACATCATAATAATTTATATATAAAACTATTTGATGTATCATGTATTTACGTGGTGAAAGTTTATATTTATACTAAACTACGATACAATGATTCACTAAAACTTACGAATTAACAGTGAGGAATTCAAATTAAACATTCTGACATAAAACAACTTTAATTTTTCTAATAACAAAAATATTAAAAAATTAAAGTATCATGGACTTCTTTGCAAGAAAGAAAATATTACATTAAAAATGAGAAGAAGTAAACTGAAATAGTTTTATTTGTAGCTTTAAAAGTCTGCTTTACAGTATTTATAATACATACTCATTTATCGAGACTACCTTTTATGGAAACACATGGAATTTCCAGTAATTATTGCCGTCAAGGTGACCCTATTATCCAGTATAACTTCCGATAAACATTGCTGCAAGTCAGTACGTAACTGCGTATATATTTCCTATTATTCGTATAAATGTAAATACATGTATACGTCAACATATATCATCTTATCTTAATAAATTCTTTATTTAAAGAAGGTAACACATACAGAAATATGAACAAATATTCATATGACTAAGTTTAAACATGGCCTTCTGAAAATGAAAACATGAAAAGGACATAAACAAAACCTAAATTTCAACTATAAACAACTCAGTTATACATACTACTTATAAATGACAATCACTCAATAATTCATAGCAAACATTTCAAGACATTTGAATTCCATATACAGTCAAACCTATGTTAAAGACCGCTAATACTAAAACAAATCAGGAGGGAAAGAGAAGAAGTCATTTAAGAACTTATGTAAAGGTATTAATGATGACCATAATCATACATGCTAATCAATTTCCAGCGTGTGGCATTTGTTCACAAGTTTGACTGTAAATAAAGAACATTCATACCAATTTTTCACACGATACACATACGTGCTGTAGCAGTGTTATATTTCATCAATAAATGTTTTTTCAATGATTTTTTGAATGAATTCAATGATTGACTGAAACGAATATCTATTGGTATATTGTTCCAAGTGTGAGCAGATATATTAGTAAAAGAATGCTTCATGTACATGTACCGTTGTTTTGGTATCACAATATTAGTGTTGCTTACTGATCGAAGACAATATGATTTATTACTGGAAAAGTTAAGTAACTCAAGTATGTATTCTGGAGCAAGATTATGTCGAGCTTTGTAAACAAGAACAGCCGTATGATATAAGCATCTATCAGAAAAAGTCAGCCATTTTAATTCATTAAGCAAAGGTGTGCTACAGGTACGCGAAGGTTTTCGTTTAATCAGTCTTGCGACTCTTGCTTGTAACTTGGACATAGTATTTATCTTATCTTATCTTATATGAGTATTGTTGTATTGTTGTCGCTGTCTCTGTTGTAAGTGAAATGGAAATTTTTTCCTATATAATTTTATTTAAATCTTAAAATATAGAAACACTTTCGAACAAGAGAAAATACTTTAATTGACAATTATAGTTCTTCTTCTTCATCTCTGTTGATGGCAAACGGTCAATAATGAATTATTATGGCCATGCTGGAGGGGTTTTAAAAAAGTGAGCTACCAGGCCTTCCCAGCTACTCAGTCCACAAAGAAGGACGCAGGTAGTGTGATAGTGGAAAAAAGATAACCTATCTTACACATTAAAAACCCTTGATTTCATTATGTTTATGTATCTGTGCAAAATAAGAGGTTAGTAAACAGTAGGGTTAAAAACAGGATAAAAGTAAGTGTGATCATGTTTAAGGGTTCAACATTGATGCAGCCAGTGCTGGAGCCGGAGATTGAGTCAGCACTAACTACATGCAATGGAAATGTGTTCCGCTGTACTACGTTACTAGTTTACATTAGAGAGAGTCTAAAGTCATAGTCAGTCGCCTTTTCAAGGTAATTCTTAAGCCTATGAGACTACCATTTTTCAGCTATTTTTTCATGCTTTTATATTTTAATTATTTCCGAATTAATCCGAGTTTGTCAGTATGTCGAAATAAATACAACCAAGGGAGACAACTCATAAGAGCTTGTTATCAAATTGTACCACTACTTTCCCTTAACACATCCCCGCTTTGTATGTATTACGCGTAGTTTCAGTCTGTTTTGCATTACATTGATAGTATACAAAGTTTTTCAACTTATATTTGCTTAATTTCATTGCAGCTGACCAGTTCTCGGCGCCGTGCCGAAATAAAGAATCAGATTCTGCTGGTAAAGGGAACGTAATGCTGTAGGACTTAAATAAAGCCAACATGGCTTGTCCCTCTTCTTTTAGTCGTGAGAGCGAACTTCTGAGGGGATGGGATTTAATTGTACAAAATGAACATCAAATGTGAGTACCGGTATGAGTGTTGTAAATTTTCCAAAGAACTTTCCAAAATCGGGGAATATGGGAACCAGGAGAAAAGTTGAGAGCGTTCGCATGAAATTTTGAAACAAAATACCCAAAGTTTGCGCCAACTCGATTTGCCATAACCAACATTAAACTGTCGTATTTTTGTGGTACCAAATCCCGTTTTTTCTCAAATATATTTGAGATGCCATGTACGACTGCATGTAAAGGGCAATTTTTTGTCACTGGGCGATCCGGCGAGTAAATAAGTTGAAGTGACTCCATTTTTATCAAAAGAAGTGGCGGATTGATGTACGAGACTAAGGTTGTCTGGAATTTGCAGACAGTTCATTGTAAGCATAGAGTAGCATACCGGGAGCAAGACAATAACATTCGTTTGGCAGCATCTTTCACGAGTCTCCCCTTTTACGTGTCGCCCACCTGACCAGTGATACCACGCTGCTTTTGTTTTCGATACTTAACACTGAAGCAGACGGCCGAAATGAAATACATGTTGTGCAATTGTAAATTCAAATGAACCCTGGAGCGGGGTCGTTTATCATCGGGGGTCATGATTTGAACATTTTTTCTGATTTAATCGGAGTAATAAATACAATCAAGGGAGACAACTCACAAGAGCTTGTTATTGAATTGCACCAATACTTTCCCTTTACACAGCTTCGTTATGTATGTATTAAATGTAGTTTCAATCTGTTTTGTTTTACATTGATTATATACAACGTTCTTCCCATTGCAGCTGACCAGTTCTCGCCGCTATGACCAGTTCTCGGTGCCGAAATAAACAGTCAGATTCTGCTGACGAGTATGAAGCCTGTTGATCATTGGTAAAGGGAACGTAATGCTGTAGTACTTAAATAAAGCCAAAATGGCTTGTCCCTCTTCCTATACTCGTTGGCAAAATGTGGTGAGAGTGAACTTCCGAGGGGATGGGGTTGTGAAAAAAGAACAACAAAGGTGAGTACCGATATGAGATATATTTTCTTTTATTTCAATGAAGAACTTTCCAAAATCGGGGAATATTGGAACCAGGATAAAAGTTGAGATCGTTCGCATGAAATTCTGAAACAAAACATTGTAGTATCAATCTAAGTTTGGCGTCAACTCGATTTGCCACAACCAAAGTTAAACTGTCGTATTTTTGTGGTACCAAATCCCGTTTTCCAAATATATTTGAGATGCCATGTACGACTGCATGTACAAAGCCATTTTGTGCCACTGGGCTATCCGGCGAGTAAATAAGTTGAAGTGACTCCATTTTAATCAAAAGAAGTGGCGTGGTGGTGAACGAGACTAAGGTTGTCTGGAAATTGCAGACAGTTCATTGTAAGCATAGAGTAGCATACCGGGAGCAAGACAATAACCTCCGTTTCTCCCATCGGAGGTTTGATACATGACCAGTGATACCACACTGCTTTTGTTTTCGAGCAGACGGCCGAAATGAAATACATGTTGTACAATTGTAAAACCTTGATTGTCTGTAGTTCACAAATCTATTTGGACATCCTGTACATTAAATAAAAGTTGCTTTGCATGGACTTCTTTTTCAAGATACAAGTATGTCTATGGGAGACAAAAATGGTAATGTTATTTAGCTTAAAGAAACTATACCAGAGGAAACTGTTGAATTAGAGCTAAGATGTTTTTTATCGTTTTAATCGTATTAACCAACGCCCCCAGAAGAGTTTAATTAATTAAGGTTTCGGGGGATAGTGCAAGATACAAAACAGCGTCCTGTTCCTGAGACACCTCCTGATTCTATAACATGCACGGTGTACAGCACCGATACATCGGACCTCGGGTTTAGGTATCATTGGAAAAACCATTCTAAACTGTTCAACTATCAAACCGCCGTTTATATTCGACTGACCAGGTCGACACTACTTTTAAGTTTCTCGAGATTCTAATAAGAAACTACTAAACACCACAAACTGTGTGATGCTGTGTAAAATTCGTTTCGTCGTAACTCTTATTAGATTTGAGGTCATCGGAATACTAAATTATTACATTTAGTGTTGATACATATGAAAATCTTTCCCATACTACAACTTAACAAGGAGGGTCATGATTGCTCTATATCGCTCACATAAGTATCAGTGCATTTTAAAACAAGACAGTAGGTAAAAAGGTCAAACTCAATGTAAGTAATTGGAATTTTGGAAATTGCTTTGCCAAAACTGCACATACTTCATCTCTCTGGCTTGAAAAGACAAAACTAGGCTAAAGGTCAAGTCAAAGTTGAAATCTGCATGCATTCAAACTGTACATATGGTTTAAATTGCATTGCTGTAGCTTCAAAAAGTAGGTCAGAAGGTCAGCCAACGTTTAAGTTGAAATATACATGCAAAACTGTATAAATGGTCCAAATTTCATTTAAGTAGCTTCAAAACTTGGAATGTGATTTGAATAATATTTTTAGGAGACCACTCGGTAATGCTCCAAAACAAATATTAAAAAGTGACCTCGGGGCGGGACAATGTTGGACCTAAGGGGAACTATTTGAACAGTCTTGGTACAGGACGACTATCTTGGTACTATCAGGACGACAGTCTTGGTACAATGCGACAAGCCAAATATCTATGCCCTGAGTCTTCTGGTCTGAGACAAGATTCTAAAAGATTTTCACATATGTATATAATATCTCAATGTAAAATCAAGTGAACCCTGGAGCGGGGTCGATTTTGGTCGGGGGTCATGATTTGAACAATCTTGGTAGAGGTCAACTAGGCAATGGTACATGCCAAATATCTAAGCTCTATGCTTTTTGGTTTCAGAGGATACAATGTTATAAGTTTTCCTATAGAAACCTATGTTTAATCAAGTGAGCTCCCGTGCGGGTTCAGCACGTGAGTCATGATAGAAGTCCAATAGGCAATGCTACATGTCATATATCTAAGCTCTGGGTCTTCCGGATTTTGAGAAAAAGATCTACCGTACAGAGATATCTCTCTAAGTTTAGCAGATATCTCTCTATTTTAAACATATATTTCTTTTTCAGAGATATCTCTTAATGAAGGAGATATATCTCTGTACGGTAGATATACATCTCTATTGCATTGAGAGATATCTCTTTAGTATTGAAAGGTAACTTTAAAAACATGAAAGATATCTCTATTAAAAGAGAGATATTTCTGAATTTAAAAGATATATTCCTTATTTTAGATATCTCAGTTTTTATTAAATAGTAAAAGATCTTCAAGATCTCTTAGGTTTCGAAGAGATATAGTTCTTTTCGCAAAAGAGATCTCTTACACACTGAGAATTATATAACAGACAAATATCTCCTGAAGTTTAAGAGATATCTCTTCAGCTTACAAAACTATCTGTTTTACATCATTTTATACGGATATATTTCTATGTTTTAGAGATATCTCTCAAAGTTACAGAAAAATCTCTCTACTTTTAAGATATATCTCTCTATTTTGAACAGATATCTCTTTCTCAGAGATATATTTTGATGTAGGAGAGATATCTCTGCATGTTAGAGATGTATCTCTATTACAATGAAAGTTATCTCTTTAGCATTGGGAGCTATCTTTCAAAACATGGAGATCTCTCTACTTAAGGTATTGGGGGTCTAATGGACACTATTCCAAAACACATTAAACTTAACATTTATATGATCTACATCTGTTAACCGACTAGTGTGCAAAATTTAAAGACATTTCACCGTTTAATTAAAAATTGATTTCGTTTTTTGTTGCCCTACCCCCACTTTAGAAATACTGACCATATTAAAAAGTACCATAAAAGTTAAAATAGGTATGTTTGCAAGTATCTATATACATTTAAAAAAATTTCCAGGTTCAAAAAGTACTACAAGCAATGTAGAATTACAAAACATGAATTATAATTCTACAAGCTTAACATGTGTAACAAAAAATATGCAATAATGCCAAAAACTAGGGTATACAATTTTCCTAATTTTGCCACGAGACATATCACACATGTACAAATACACGGCTTTAGCAAAAGATTCGGAGTAGGGCCATCACTATTGATTATAAAACTTTTATAAGTAGTATATGAATTGAAATATAAGAAAAAATAAAAATGTTTTACCGTCTACTTTTTGAGATATTCAACTTTTAAAAATGAGCACGGTCAATTTTTGTATTTTCAAGTAACTGTACAGCTTGATAAAACCAAGGAAAATTAAGATACAGTTCTCAAATCTTGTAAAATGGCTTAATTTTTCATGTTATTCAGTTTGATAACTAAAAAAGAAAAAATAACGAAAAAAAGTTTTGGCTCCTTCGGGGATTGAACTCAGGACCTCTTGATCTCAAAGCAGACGCTCTAACCACTGCACCACAGTACAAAATAGGTACTGCTATAAAATCCAAAGTATTCCAAATGATCCTTAAACAGGAAGTACTCATTACACATCCACTACCTTAAGCATAATTTACAGAGATATCTCTGAATTTAAGAGATATCTCCCCTATTTTAGGAGACATCATGTCAAGTTTCGTGAACATGTGTTAAGGAGATGTCGTTTAAAGAAATTGTTGACGCACGCACGCACGGACATCACGCAGTCTCACACAAAGTGCTCATACGAGCTCAAAATCCTTGAATGTATTAATTTAACACAAAGCTTGACTGCTGCGTGGAGAAATTTGTCCGAATATCTGAGTCGTTCTTCCGTCAGTTTATGATACATAATCACATGCTATATATCAGTAAATGGATATGTGTTTCTAGGTAGACAATTAGTACAAAGCAAACGAAGAACTGCTAGAAGTATAGATGTAGTAGGCTTAAGTAGGTCTATGTTGTTTATGATCGTACCAAGTAGGTAAGCTCCTATAATACATTAATTCAAATTGAATTAGTTTATACATATATCTTTCCACTCAGTAAAAAGTTTGTTCGTACAATCACACCATTGACGCTTACAAAGCATGTTGGATATCTACCCCTTATGTATTGTGGCTGCGCTTGTAATGGTCTTCAAAATTAGTGCATTACATGTTGAAATAGACACGGTCTACCAAACCGGTCGAGATTGATGGGTCATAGAGAAGGTCCAGTGAAAACGTTTTCCTGAGAAACAGTTCTGTTTCATCCTGCTGACATCTAAAACTGTAAAATTGTTTCACCTGTTACTGCACCTTTGGTGACATAAATAGTAATACAAGATAAGGATTTAGTTACATATTGCTGTTTAAATTATGTTGATGTATCCAGGGACACGGAGTGGGCGTGTGTACTTAAATTGTTCCCTTGTCAACTCTTAAATTTTGTAATCGCAATCACTTTATTGACTTTTCGAATATTTTCGAAATTCCCCTTTCACAGATTTTCGTCAATTTTGGTCATTGATAGTTAAATCGTATTTGAACAGACGTTGAGCAAATAAATTAAGATATGCCGAGCAAATATATGTGGTCATTGTCCATCGTTTAACAGCCACGCCCGTTGATCAGCTGACCAGTTGGAAATGACGTGGCACATCAAAACTTCGGTACATTGTTTCTTCTCTTTCTTTATTAAGTTCATTGCCATAAAGGTACGCAAACAAAAAAAGAATACGTATTTTAAAGTCTTGTATGATTTTAAATGGTCATGATCTATGCCTTTATTACCATATCGGAACATTCGCATGTGCAAGGTTTTAAGTATTCCTAGCTCTAACATGACTGTGTTTCAGCATCTCTAACAATGTTTCAATGAGTTCACAGACTCTGATTCAGCCAGCGACTATTCCAAACCCCTACAACGCAACATTATTACTTAGAGATGACGGTACCGGTGTTGCATGCTGACTTTTCCTTTTAAGTTCTGTAAGATGTTGCAATCATCCATGACTTATTTAAGCACATGTGTCATTGATATACGGGGGGGGGGGGCGTTTCATTTGCCGGGGTTGTACATGTATTTCTCGGGCAACACTATAACGTAGATCTCTTTTCTGTATAACGTGACATGGTTAGCAAGGGAAATAATATAAAAACAAATTAAAATTGGGAAAGACGTGAGAGTCGTTATTGTGAAGTGGTAATCACTGAGTGGTCAGCGGTCATTGAAGAGTTGTCAACACTCTCTTCAGATCAGACTACCTGTGGAGGCAGCATGAGTCACAATACGTGTACCAGTCTTGCTGTGTCACTGAAGTCATTTGTCGCACGGTCATTGTCTGCAGTGGACATTGTCATTTAGTTGAAACATTCCTAAAACACTTAAGCTGGTGTAAATGAAAACACATTCAGAAGAAATAACCTTTGTAGCACTGTTTTCTGAGTATGAATCATATGAAAACACTGTTGGTCTGATATGTCAATACATTTCGATCAAACTTTTATATTGTTGAATAGTTACGTTACAGCTGCGAAGCCTGAAATTGTTCGTTTTACGATTCTGTATATACCAAATGTTACATTAAACCAAGGTAAGGTAATGTTGACCACATCAAAAACGTCCTGATCTGATATTAATTTCTTTATTTTTCAATATAGTTTGTGAAAAGCTTGAAGTAATGTCGGAAAAGCAATTTTATTCGTTTGTTAAGGGCGGGTCGTCATTGTTACTTTCAAGTCTTATTGAATAAGTTAACCATTTCTGATACATTAACGGGCATTCAAAATTTATGTCAAAAGATTTTGTAAAGGTGTTGAAGGGATAATAGAGTAGACTTTGACCAAAAATAGTTCGTTGTTAGGTTTTATTGTAAAATAGATATATGGTTGGTTGAACATATAGTATATATATATGCATTTAATACTGCAGTTTGATAATAAAAAAAGTATAAACACTTCTATAACATACATGTATTAACTGAAACACTCAAGTTCTCGAGACACTTCAATATTGTTCAGTAAACTGCCCACTGGTGTTTTGAGTAGAATTCTTTATGAAATGGGGGTTCCGTGATCATGTTGCCATTAAAGGTATTCAAACCAGCGACCTACGGGTCCGATGTTCAATGTCTAACTCGTGGAACGCAGCTCGAATCCTGTCTGCATCGATTTCCATAGAGCCTTTTCCCGCACGATTACAAACCACAACTGCAGTCAGTATAGTCATCTATAGTCTTCATGCAACAATATAACTTATTATTTTATTTTTTTTGTTTTAGAGGGTTTTTTTTTTTTTCAAACATTCTCTTTTCCATTAACCACCCCCATTAATCTGTTCATAGACAAGTACCTTTATAAAGTGACTTTAGATATCAACAAAATAAAAGGTAGTGATGAGCCGAGCCGTAAAACCTCTATCATTACCACAGAAGTATTATCACAAGAGTCTGTTTTGTTTAGTGGTTTGGAATGTTGTTTGTTATACAAAGTGGCTAAAAATGTCTGCTGGTTTATAAAACATACTGTCTGGTATGAAAACTTGTAAAAGGTCCAAGACTTCTGCATGGGAAAACGTTCATGTCCAACTCTACGGAATATGCACCTGTTTAATTGTAAACAATACCAATACCACCCAACATGCAGAATAGATCTTCAAATACCAATGACTAAAACAACAGAAGCGCATCTTTTCGTTTTAATTTTATCTCATCATGTATTCATTTTACTGAAAGAGCATTTGATGTGATACTCCCCCGGGCTTGGGGACGGGGTGTTGCGTGGTGGTGGTGGGGGGACAACTAATTCTAAGTCTGTTTGTCACATACTCTTAGTTGCAGCAGCATGCTACTTTGGTTCTGTCACTGTTATGTGCAGTGTGCAGAAATTAATTGTACCTATGTTCATAGGTATAAAAATGTTTTTTTTTCTTTCAGGCCCCTTAACTCAGGATAACCCCATTTATTTTATATATAAGCATAGTTTTCCGCCAATTACATGCCAGAGTTTTCTTTTAGTTTTCTTCTTCCACGCCCTACCACCAACACTCATCCTAGTACAATATTAACATATGTCTCCAACTTTGTGTTTATATTTAATTAGTTTATGTAAGTCTCGTTCATGCATATACAATTAAACATGCACATAAAAAATTCTGACCCACAAGGAAATGCACGAGTGTCAAGTTGACTTGGAATGACTGTGCATCTCAGTCCAAGTGCTGTTATTTACTATATGTCATACACAAAACACTCCAATCCCTGGAGTGAAAAAAAACAACAAAGTAATTGTTCACCGTTTAAAATATATGTGCGTGATAAATCATATGAGCTGATTTCGCGGTGAAATTACTATAACAATTTTGTTTTTCTCCCGAACACTGAATGTTGTTTTTTTAGATACTTAGTCATTTTCTAATAGCTTTTTGATAAAATCTGCTGAGTAAATTAAACCTAGTCTAGAATGTATTTAAACTGAATGCACACTACGGACTGATGATGGTGATAATTTTCCCTTTATGATTTTCAAAAAAATGTCATTTATTGCAAGATTCGTCGACACGCGGAAAAGTTTATTTGAATTTTATGTCGTGAGTAACGAAACTGTTTGAACTCGTCTATATTAGGTAAATATAGCGAGTAAATTTGTTTGTTATAGATATTATAACAGTTACTATTTGACAGCTCAACACTTAAACTATTTTGAAGAGTTTGTTTTCGTGTTGTGTGAGGTCACTATCAAGGTGGTATAACACCGTAGTATTTTAACGTTTTTTCAACCCTTAAGGGCTCACAACTTCGATTTATGATCGATTGATAGATAGATATTTGAACACAGGAGTAAGATCTCAAGACTTGTGAGGCGGGCGCCAATTGACATGTGAACAGTGCAGTTTGATCGATTTGATGGACTTTATGACAACTCTCATGTTTTGTAAATAAAAAATCTATTGATACAATTATTAATGACTATTGTTTTTGGAAAAGCGATATTTGATGTTTGCATTAGCGAACACTGGTAGCATGTAAGGTGCATTGTACAATGTGCTTTACAATATATCACTGCTCTCGAGTCAACATTGAACGTGTTTTATATCAAGTTTAATATATCTACAGGCATGACTTTGTGAACTTTTGATCTTTTTGATGTGGATTTTAATGTTATCTTTCACTTGGAAACAGTTCTATATATCACTGTGAGGAGGAATTCATACATATTAGGCAGACGACAATTTCTCATATAGTGAAGGACTTTGTAGGACAAGTAATATCCCCAGTTATGGGTTCGAGAAAACAGAAAGTGGATATAGAAGGTGACTACGTGGTCCTGTGTGAGGGGGGATTACAGTTTACCGCGTGCTCTGAGACCGACACACAATCAAACAAATCAAAGAGCAGACGAAAGGTATGTCAATTTTTTTTTAACGTCTTATACCACTTTTTGCTATACTACTACCCTTATACTTGTTAGCCTAGTTAGAGATTCGCACTTATGATGTGCATTTAAATCACGTGACTTACATGACAATCATTGAAGGAGTTCTGGAGCGGGCATTTTCTAAACATCTGATTTCAATCACATTTAGGGTGGAATTTTTGTGTTATTATATATATATATATATATATATATATATATGTGTGATCAGGCGTCCATGTGTTCAAACTCACGAAATGCATTCACGTGACTGATATATACACCTTTAGAAATATTTTCACCATGTAGCTGGGTAGGCGGTTGCTTGGTTTTCTGCAGGATGATTCTCCTGGGTTTTAGATGATTTAAACGAATGTAGTTGCTGCAGGAGGTACAGTCACTGTTCTCAGTTTGCATATCCGTGTAACATGCATCGACAAGTTACGGATAATTATGTATACTGCCAGGGTCTTTGTTCCTTACATATATTAAAGGAAAAGTGTTTCCATTTTCTTGTTTTTATTGAATATTTGCCTGTCATTTCTGCCATACGTCATTGTTACCACTTCTCTAATTTCCTAATTACACACACTTTCTTTGATGTCAATCGGCCAACAAATCACATGCAATTACAACGAGCAAAGAGGCTTGAAGTTTAGAAAGTTATGGTAATAAGGAATGACTAATTGATATAATGCTGTAAGTTTTTTTGAATTCTTTGTTCATTCAATACATGTGTTTTTGTACAGTTTTGAATAAAATACAACACGCTCTATAACAATAAAAGTCAAACGACTTCATTTTGTTACACATAACTTCCTTTAAAACGTTCTTTGTATATACTTTTAAGGATAAATAGACCATGATCTTTCATTTAGCATTTTTTATTAGATCATAGTAAATACTAGTACTCAGCCTAATATAATAATTGTCGTTAACAGACCGTTTTAAAAAACTAAAAAATAGCCCGTTTGAAGTTGGGGTAAATTATTATTTTCTTTTGACGTGCAAAATGAGGAGTATATCGCCTCATATTATACTGACGTCGTTGACACCTTCGTCTGCACGTTGTAGTATTTAGGTCATTTCGGAACGTCCTTAATGCCTGAGCATTTTAACAAGCTTACTGTCTTAGGGTTATAGGCTTAGAAAAAAATCACATTGTCGCTCTTTCGCATCCCCTACAATGACAGAACGACAAAATTTAGAAAGTGTCGTTTTGACGGGGCCGACGGCCGACAGGACGACGTTCTGATATACCATTGCTTCTTTCTGCCGCCACTGTCACAACGTCAAGACAATAGTGTAAAGGCGACGTTTCTGAGTGTGCACAAGTGTTGTTTGACATTGCGAAACGACGATTATTTCTGAACAAAATAATGTTCACGAAATGACAGAATCAGAAAATGACAATGTGTCGTTTTAGCGGGAATGAAAGCGCAACAAAGCGGGAAAACGGCTAAATGGGATCGACAGAACGAGAGAACGGCAACATGTCGTTTTAGTATGGGTGGCAGGCGAGCTAAGCATTAAGAGGAGGTGACAGATTGAGGTGACGGACCGATAAAACGGCAACTGTTGTGTTAGCGGGAGCAAAGCAACGTGACTCTAGTAATAGCGATACCCCGTGACGGAAACGTATCAATTTGGCAGGGGCGACAGAACGTGAGCACGAAAGTGTTAAACGTTTTTACTTCTTTTTGTTCATGCTGGTAATGAAATAACGAAAGATATCTTATGTAAGACCGCTCAAGGTTCAAAGAACACCGCAATTTTTGTTACAAATAAAACATTGAACAACTTAAACTTTGATTGTCGGAAAATTTGATAATAATCTACAATAATATTTTCATTTCATTTGGTATATTATTTTCATTAAGTGGTTGTCGGCAAAAAGTAAATCTTTGATTTTTGCACTTAACGCGTAAGTTAATTGGTGGGTTGCGATCAAATATTGACAGAGGACAGGCGCTCTCTTAAAGCTAGAAAATGTGTACAATGATACACATTTACGGTTAATTTTAAGAGGAAAATTACAGGGGTGTTAACTGAACTTCGGTCTTAAAAAGACTTTACTTATCAGTCAAAGCTAAGTCAATGATTGAATGAAACAGAACAGTTAAACACCTCAAATGAAAAGAAGTACTTAGGCGAACCCGTCCACCCTCATTTATGTGAAAAATTACAGCAAATTCAGATATTCAAGCAAATAGAAGTGATATTTTGCTCTATATTCATTGCAATCTAGTTTGTACTTGCATTATATCGTACTTGTAAAACGTTGTATTCCCAAAATGCTTACTATATTACTTGGTTATTTTTAAATTTTTTATTTTCTTGTAATAACCGAAACCGAAATGTCAGGGTCATACACCAAATATTTTAATATCATAGAAATATGAAAATTATTTGGCACGAGCCAAAAGCAATAATGTCTGTCATTACAGATAATTGACGTTACATTTATACACCATTTGTCATCACGAAAAGCAAGGTGGTCGGTTTCTATCTCGAACATTTCTAAAATCAGCTCAAAGAATATATATTCTACCAGAGAGCAGTTAATTGCACGTGCTTGGCTTCGCGAAGAAAAGAAGGAAAGAATTTTCGCTAGATGCTATTCTAGTTACTGCTTTTGGAAGGAAAAATAACACAACAAAAGAATTTGAAACTTTTCTGTTCAATCAAACTGGGTGTTTTAGTTTTTATGGTTTTGATGAGGTTGTGTGGTCGCTATAATGTATTAGTATTAATGGGAATCACAGATGTGTAGTTTTTGACTCCACACTCATAAAATTTATTGGAGTTTTATACATTTTTGTATTGGTACATTTTGTAGATTTTCACATAAACTTGTTTACAATAGTATATTTACGGAGCCCTTAACAAGCCTATGACTGGTACTCGTTACGTGGTTTGTTTGTTTAATTTAAGACATTTATGGTGTAAAATTGACCATTAGAATATTTAGTAATAGGGAGTGTCACAGAGGCCCGTTGCGGGGGGTGACATTTATTGTTATTTTCTTTTTCTATGGCTTCGTGCATTTACTCAGTGTACTATACTGACTCAGTTGTTTTGTTCTCATGTTTATAAGTATAGTCATGTTATTTACAAACTACAAGGATCCTGTGCTGTAATTTTCATCCATCCATAAAGTTCAGTATGAGTTAGCTAGGGAGATATCAGTACTTTAATGTTATAATTGGTGCATGTGTACGTTCGTCAACTTTAAATGTTTGCCAAACCATATCGATGTCTTCAAGACTAGAATATGAGATAGATCCTTAATTTGCTCCTTAAATTCGGACATTTGGAGTCATCGGGTCATTTTTTTCATGACTTTGTTGTATTGAGCCCATTTTTATCTGGTGGAGCCTCTTTAACATTGATATTCGACCAGGTAACACCAATGTCCTGGTAAACGGGAATATTCCGTCTTTCACTGTACAAAAAATGTATGAAATAGATATGTTCTAACTAACTGTTTTGTAATTTTGATATTTGCGACTGTATATTATAGGAATAACTGTAATTTTGATATTTGCGACTGTATATTATAGGAATAACTGTGTTGTAATTTTGATATTTGCGACTGTGTATACGGTTTTAAATGGTCGCAAATATTTTTAACGGCGACGGCGTTAGCCGGAGCTGTTAAAACTGTTTGCGACCATTAAAACCGTATATACGGTCGCAAATATCAAAATCACTAAATAGTTATCCCTTTTTTAAACGCACAGTGTGTCTAAATGCGATAATTAAAACGCCGTTTGAATTTTGCGACTATATAAACGTTATTTAATAGTCTCAAATCTAAACGACGTCAACAATCAGAAACGACGTTACATCGGCACTGCGTTAGAAACGGTTTTTAATGGTCGCAAATATTTTTAACGGCGACGGCGTTAGCCGGAGCGCTAATAAACTGTTTGCGACCATTAAAACCGTATATACGGTCGCAGGGCTATCAAAATCACTAAATAGTTATCCCCCTTTCCAAACCCCCCGTGTTTCTAAATGCGATAATTAAAACGCCGTTTGAAGTTTGCGACTATATATACGTTAATTAATAGTCGCAAATTTAAACCACCGTCACCAATCAGAAACGACGTTACATCGGTACTGCGTTATAATATGGGAATAACTGTTTTGTAATTTTGATATTTGCGACTGTATATACGGTTTTTAATGGTCGCAAATCTTTTTAACGGCGACGGCGTTAGCCGGAGCTGTTAAAACTGTTTGCGACCATTAAAACCGTATATAAGGTCGCAAATATAATCAAAGCGCTGTGAGCGCTGAAGGCCTGAGGGCTATAGGTTAACTTCCAGAAAAACAACTTTTCACCTACGTGTTCTGCGTTGAATCTTACCTAAAGCGCGGGTCGAAATGTGCAGAGGACGAAATTCAATATATGACACAGAATGAATGATTCACAAATATATGGGTGACAGGGAAGTTTGTTTTATTATGAAATGTACGTTAAATGAAAAATAATCACATAGTCAACATTATAAAATGTTTAAGCCAGTACAATTAATTCGATCTGCGCTTTTGTACAACTTCAAGCGATATGATCTGATGATGTGGATCGAAAATTATTGTGTACCAATGACAAGACCTTGAAACAGAAATAAACAAGCAATACCAGCAATGAAATATAAATACAGTACTGTACAATGTGTATAACAGAGAAAACCAAAAATGATTCTGGGTTACCTTGTAGTTGTAATCAGTGAAACCGTTACTGGGCCTCGACATGCAGCGTCCTCGATAAATGGCGGGTGAATTTGATCACGTTAGTTCCTTCTCGGAAATTTACGTAAATTATATCCTTTTTTAGAGACATTTATTTTTAGGTAAATATATATGTAATCGTTCGTAAATAACAAAGTTGTCAATGGAATAACTTGGAATTTGAAAATCAAACTACAAACTCTTATATCGAGCTTCGTACGTTTTCGTAAATTTCCGTAAATATCCGTACTTTTCCGTGATATGCATATGATTATCTTCCGTAATCAGCTAACAGCGCATTAATTTCTAAAACAGAAAAAAATCCGTGTAATGCCCGCCCGTAAGCTCATATACCTTCCTGCAGTCGTTTGAAGTTTTATGTACTATTTTTATTTGTAACATGTTCTTATCATATGCGGCATTCAAACAGAAGATTGATCTGGTCTGTCTTGCACTACTTTCGCATAGCGCATGTTTACAGTTGTTATTCGCACATAGCACGGCTAAAATTCTTGCAGGGTTTGAAATGTGGTATACTAACTTAGGCCTTAGGCCAAAAATCACTAAATAGTTATCCCTTTTCTAACGCACAGTGTGTCTAAATGCGATAATTAAAACGCCGTTTGAAGTTTGCGACTATATATACGTTATTTAATAGTCGCAAATTTAAACGACGTCACCAATCAGAAACGACGTTACATCGGTACTGCGTTAGAAAAGGGCTTCTGTGTTTTGTACAAAAAAATGGCAGTTATCATTAACAGTAAATAGAATTTGTATCTATACGTTTCTTACATTTGAAATTCACATTAAAGCTTGAGAATGCATTAAGCTTTACTTAATGTACCTTAAGTGAAATTTAAAGAGAGTTTTATGTGACTTAGTAACGTAATAGTCGATAGTACAATATAAATGGCTTGAATCAGTCTATTGTTGCCTTAGATTATTGTGAAACAAATGCTCAAGGTTGGAATGTACTGAAACCGAGTTACAACATGATTGTATCATCTCAGGTCTGTACATATATATAACAATTTGGGTTGTAAGGATTGCTTTCTGTAGAAGTAATGAAATAAGATTCAATTGTATATGCCAGTTTCTTCTACTTGTGTTGCTGTTAACAACTTTGCGAACAAATATGCATACTGGTTTGTATTTTGTTGTCTAAACAATATTTATGCATGTTGTAGATAATAGCAACGAGACCTTTTAGATATTATTATTTAATAGTTCATGTATAATAAAACGATTATGACTAACTTACGAAAACAATCATCACCACGATAAAGCGTTTTATAAAATTAATGTCAATAACTTACTATGTTTTCATTGTAACGTGTTTTGCCCTTTAACTGGTAATCGAAAACAGCAATTTTAATGTGATTCAATTTTTGCCCGATTTAGAATTTATATGTTTACATTTCAATGTTTGATTTTTGACGATAAATCTTTTCATCTATTTATAGAATTACGTGTTCAATACTATTTTAATTGTGATAGGCGATAAGTCAAAATTTAAACATCTATCAATGTGGAAACTTAGACCTATAATATATGCAGTGAAAATATTTGGACTAAAGCAATTATAACTTGTATGGATATGTAAACATACGTTTGAGAACAGATGGTATAGAAGAATGGTCTATGACCCGCAGACAGACTTGTTCTACACAACATCGTCCTGTATGCGAATGACGGATACATGTTGCTCAGTGTTGTTGCAACGCCCCACGATTGCGCTTGATTCCATTCGGGGTAGCGCAATTTGTGTCAGCTGCACAGTGGCTATTATCCAATTTCCTAAACGTTTTATAAAAGCAAGCTAAGCTCAATTCTGTAAAACGTCTACATACGACCACAGTATGTATATAGCTAGGCTATAGCTTGTTCAATATTTCAGTGTATGTTTCTTAGGTGCAAGAAATTCCGCTTTGCAATGCAACTTTACAGGTGTGATGAACAATTCCATATGAAGGGTTACGTGCATGGCATCAGTGTTATTTACTTCTAGTCTGAAATTTCGTAACAAGTCAGTGTCTCGTGTTCTGCGTTCCTCCCTGATCACGTGGTGCATGTATCAGTCTAATATTTGTTGATGTTGTCTGTAGAATGGCATGAACATAAAACAGTCGGTAGCAAAACATGTAGGATCTACCTGTTGGATTCCACAGCCTGTCAAGCTGTAGTGCTCATCATATTGTATGGAACAAATTTTCCATCTGACACCTGATAACTGTTGCTATTCTTAGTTCTCCTATACCTAGAGTAAATGTAAAAAAGAACGACGGTTGTTCAGTTTTTCCTTCTTTTTGTAACACTTACCGTAAGTAAATAGATTACCATGTCGACAAAGTCGCAGAATAGATCGTGCAAAAATGGTTATTCCAAAACAGTACATAGTTTACAGTATATCGCCAGAGATCTATGACTGTATGAATGCTGACGGATTCTTAGATATGATCACAATTTCTACTCAGAACGTGTCGGTTTGTTTGTCAGTCCAGAAATACCTGTTTGCCAGAATTATGCCAGAGTTATTGCTCGTTCTGGCTCGTTATTGTTGTCTGTTCCATTAGACAATTAGGCAGAATATATCCATCAATACGCTGTAAGTATGAAGCATGGTTAGACTGGAATAATTTATCAAACAGGTGGTTAAACTTGGTAATTTTCGTTACTGAAATAGTTTCATTCATATTCTTTATACTCTAAAATATTTGTAGAGTGACGTGAGCAGTTAGAATTCTGTGATAATTTAATGACAGTGTTACCAATTACTAATATTTAGATATGCAATACTTATCAATGTCAATACATTACCATTGACCTACAGAAAAAGAAAGTTTCTCGTCAGGTTGATTCTTAAGTAATTACACGGATTGTTGAAACATACTGATCGCTTTCGTGCATAGGACCAACAGGTCGAAAAAAATCAACAAATGCATACTTAAAATAAATTGACCCTGACAAAGGGGCCGACGCTTATCAATGCGATACTTGGAGATTAGTCATGACTTTGAAACCTTTTAATCGCTTAAATCGGCGTAGAAAATTGGATAAATCGAATCGCCATGGTCATGTTTGTGACCATGTAGTGAGTCAATGTTGCAAATATTTTTATTAGATGGAATGCAGTGTACCTGTTCAAACGCCATCGATGTCTTACAATAAATTATTGGTTCGGAATAATTCATAGTTCAAAAGACAGCGGTTACTTCTTTACGTGTCCACTATTGTGGAAAATTAAATTTAAACTTGAGCTCGGTGTGTAACTGAAACATACATGAATCACGTGGTGTAGTATTTAAACGTTATTTATTGCAATTAAACCCATTTTTAAACAGCTTGTTACTGATAAGATTAGAGAATGTAATAAAGTACAGAAACACAGTGTGGGTTATATACGTGGAAGTTATTTTAAATGAATTGTTTCGTTCTTTAAGGAATAGTGGAAAATTATAAGAAAAAGGTGAGTAATTTACATATAATTTTCACATAAACCATTAATGGTTTTAATTATCTGTAAATTATCATGTATACTCATGAAAAATTATAGATTATGATTTAGGACACCATCAAATAGTAAATGATTAAACAATTTGTCTCGGGGTGATTATACAATTTTTCTTGGAGTGACATACGTCTGGGAATACAAAGTACACAAATTTCAACAAATGAAAGTGCAACAGGTAAAACCTCAACTGAATTCCTTACGGGACTGTTAAAGCAAACAGAATCATGTAACTGGTCTGAAATGCTAGTTCCTTTAGGTAATTTCCAGTAAAACTGTAGGTCCTATGTTTAGTTTTGTGACTAATTAAGTAAGCAAAACACCGTACAGATGTTAATAACAACATGCATGTATACACCATCCGTATTTAGGGCAGTGAAATGCATGTTTGGACCTATATTTGTGGATTTCAAAGAACACATGCTTAACCAAATGAAATATTGCCTGTCGAAAATTTCTTTGTATGCGTGAAAGTCGTAAAATATTGATATAGTCGACTTTATTGACAAGATAAATCAATTACTTAATCATTCTTTATCAAGTTTGTGTCATCTTTCTCTTATTACGACAGTTTATCATCTGAACACAGAGAGATAGGGGTAAATAGTTATATTTGCTTTAACTTCATTGTTTTGATCAAATAGATTCTTCATTTTATAACACATGCGGCAATATTTTATAATGCATCTTCATAAAGGTGAATTCGACTGTAAGTTAAAAGATATTAATTGGCTTTGATAACCAGTGCATTAAAACAAGATGGTTTCCTGTTTGAAGTAAATATTACAACATTTCCGGCATCTTCCAAGACATCAAAATAACTATTGACAAGAAATGAAGGAAGCACAAGAACAATTTCAAAGAATGGAAAGACAGTAAACGATAAAAAGTTTCCTATAAAGGGAGATAATAAACTTATTATGGACTGTTTCCTTTGTGCTTTATGTTGTTTTATCTGACGTTTTCTTCTGTTTCTGATTTGCTAAAAAAAACATGCTATTACTTACTTGTAGTGCTGTTTTGCATCTGTGCACGTGTGGCAGCTAGAAACAAAATTAATAAGGTCACTAAATCGCTCAAACCGGGACAAAACATATACAGTATGTTTTTTCTATATTACTAGATCTATAAAAATTCAAAAGTCTTGTTTCTTCTTGAAATGCATTTACAATAAACTTGGTCTCGTGTTTCTCATTTTAATTTATCATGTCACCGTATTGTCCATAGAGACATGATATACTGTGACGTTATGTTTTAATCAGTTGTCATTTATTGAGCTTAATATTCTGATGACAGAAATTTAGAAACTGAAGAGCATAGTATGTTCCCTCGCCTACATACTGCATGCGGTTAAAAAAATCAACGCACGTTTGAATGAATGAATTTAACGAGCAGTTAACCATGGTAACGGATCTCTTCACTTCAATAGAAAATTAATTACCTGCGCATCACCGCATGTCATTTTCATAAAAGGATTCACTTAGTTTTATATTTTAGTGGCTGCCAGTCATTATTAGCGTCTTATTATCTTGTTTTACCTGTTATTTTTATTGGTATCCTGTAATTTGATGCAAACGATATGGCCAAAATTGAAATAAATTGTTATTAAAGGGATTTTTACTTTAAGAGATGACATTAAATTACGCTATCTTGGATTATTTTGACAGCAAAGAGTCGTGGAGATATCCGGTGTATATAGACCAAATATTTTTCAACTGCAGTTTTGCGGTTTAAAAAAGTCTTGAGAAATTTTGTAAATGACTTCAAACAACTATGCACATTTATAAATAACAATTAGGTTTTTTTCTCATGAAGTGTGTGGTAGTGTTTTGGACGTGAGGACTGGTCTAAAATGAGGAAAGCGTAGACAATCTGTTTGGATAAGCTATCACAATACCCGGGTTTGAAACTTTGTTGCCTTTCTGTAGGCACAAATGAAGACCTTAGTTCAAAATAAGTTGGATTTTAATGTTTACTGGTAATTTTTGCTATTTGAGAAAGTGAGTAATCTGAGAGAATACGTGTCGACTTTTAATAAAGGATATAAATCTACTTGATTTTCGTTTTAGATCTAAAGCATAGAAATCTTTATCATGTCTTCTATCAAGTAGGCCTGAATAGAGGGATAAGCACTTGGACAATTTAAACACCGATAATCCCATAAATAATCTGGCTACAAATATAACCTTCATTTATCATTAAACCAGTATCATGTCTATATAGTTGACAGATATTACACAAAGTTTCACCTCGTATTCAAAACTCCTTTATCGTCGAATGGCTTTTGATAATTTTATCGCGCAGTTTAAATATTTTCTTCCGACTTCAGCCCAGTTTACAAGATAAAAAGGACTAATTGCAGTTTAATCGATTTGTTATAATTCTGTATGAAACAACCTTCATAATTAAATTTTCGGTGTTGAGAATTTCAAGCACTTGTAAACCGCGAAATGTCAATGAATTCTGCATAATTAAGGACAACATTAAAAACTCCATTGAAAGAAAAAAATGACCGCACAAGTAGAGAGGAGTGTCTTTGAAAAACTAGAAAAAAATCTTGTATGTACCATAATGTTCCGTGATGCCTGGTTAGGTGTAAGATATCACTGGTTTTGATTACATTCATTTCCGTACTGCTGATGAAAATTGAATACAATCCAAGGTTTCTCGCAATAATACCTGTAGCTTATAAGCTTAATTGATATATTTGCTTGTCTTTTTGTTATTTCAAAGGTGAATCCAAGTTTGTACCCCGTTAAAGTGTTTGGGCTTCCTGGATTCATCGAATTAAAACCTGTGTAAATGTTCCGCTGTCGTGTCTGTTCGCAATATACCTGCAGACATCGTGACATCATAAGAATATGATGATCCTCGAGAAATCTGTAAAACACGAATACAAATGTACGTATAAAGTAAAGTAATGTCCGACACGTACTGAATCTTAAATATTTCAAGTGTGGTTTTTCAAGTTGGATGTTTTTAGTTGCACTTGTTTGAATGTTTTAAGAGGTTTTATGTTGTGTCAACGACACTTATTTGATCTTACACTCTCAGTTGTAGAACATAGTAAACTTTAACTGTCTATCATGTGTTTTATCTCGGGATAAATGTAAACTACACGTGTAAGTACTTATAATATTATATACTGATGAACGCAGGGGGGCATCCTATATCAATAAGTTTTAAAAGGTATCTTCATCTTTCAACCAACTCACTGTAATAATCAGCATCACACAGTATTTCATTAAAGAACCAGCCCATGCATGTATACAAAACGTACATTTTCACATAGCTCTGGTCCATTAAACTGTCTCCCTTTAACTGTAGTTAACCGCTGTTTCAGTCAGTTGGATAATAACTCATTAATTAAATTAAATTAATATGCTGGCTCTATTTATAGGTTTAATCATTAGTGTGTGACACGCTAAAAGATATTATAAACTTTAGAAATACAATATGTATATTTAGCATTACAGCGTCAATGTTGTGTTACTGTAGCCAAAGAAAAAATAGTTTATCAAACCACAATTTCCCCAATTTGTTATCTTTTCCTCAACGTCCAAACTGAGGTCCGCCTGTCTTTTTTGTGTGTGACATGAAGTCATTTTGTGTGTGACATGAAGTCATTTTGTGTGTGACATGAAGTCATTTTGTGTGTGACATGAAGTCATTTTGTGTGTGACATGAAGTCATTTTGTGTGTGACATGAAGTCATTTTGTGTGTGACATGAAGTCATTTTGTGTGTGACATGAAGTCATTTTGAAGATTTTCAAACAATCTGCTTTATCACTGTAAGCATTTGAAAAATGACATGCTACATGACTGATGACAGACAGTTAATGATTTGAGTCAGTTTTATCCAATCATCCTCCCTTGGGGTACTCGACAGTCACTTAGCTTGCCAGTTTTATCAAACAGTTACAAAACATTTGTGAAGAATTTTGAAGGACTTTTTGGATATTTCTCATAGTTTCTCAATGTTATTTGAAGTGTTCAAATTGATTTGGTCAGTTTTATTTCTGCAGCTTCTTTGAAGTTGTCCGAATGGTCAGAAGATAAATCAGGCGGCTAAAAACTAATGTGCACCGTAATTGATACTGGATTATTTGCTAAAGTGATCAAAACATAAAAGTTTAACTTTACGAACGCTGGGAATAGTTGTACTTTGTGTGGACTGTGGAAGGACGTGTGACCTATGTAGAGTTTATGTGCTGTTGAAATAGTGATTAACAATTACATACAGCTATTTGGACAAGATAGATGTTTAAGAAGACCCTAAGATCGGTAAGTCTACTATTCAAATCTAATTAAAGTTATCTGCTCGTGGACTGACCAGACATGGTCATCTGGTAATTATATGTTTCATTGTCGGGTAGACGTAAGTTCTTTCAGCTCTCATGGATAAGTTCGACGACTGGACCTGAAACGGTTCCATTCTGTTATTGACTTGATTGAACTTGCGACCCTTGGACTAGGAGTGCGGCTCCCTGTACATGATGCATGTTGTTTTACATAGGACAGGTGTTGCACCAGTTATAAATTAACCCACATACAGTGCTGTGTTGTACAGGTGTAAACTTACTCGATGTAACTATGATAATAAGATTGTTATCTGTGCATTATCTCGGCTGCATCGACCCATATTTGCCCTATCATACCCGATATTGTAACAGGATCTCTTGACATTTCCCTCAATGTAATTGTATAATTGTACAAATTGTACCCTCCGATTTTCTGCTTCACCCGTTACATCAATTGTCATTTTGTTTTGGGCATAATTGATATCCATCGATTTGTCTCTATGTCACGGTTTAAGAAAGGTGCACTCCAAACATTTCGGCGTCCTATTCAAAGTTTTAGGTTGGTGATTTTGTGCACATTATCGGATACCTGTCGCTCCAAATTCTTTGACTTCGCGGCGGAACATCTGTGTGAATTCGATAGCTGGACGGGTGTAGAAAGACCTATAAGAAATTAGGTCTTGTTTTTTTTCCAGTATCAAATATACCGTATACGGATCTAGTTTACTCGCTTGTCAATCATCATCGTTTAGTTGCCAGTATGTTGGTTTATAGTTTTTTTAAAAACTGATGTAGGTAGTCGTAAAATACCTCTAGCTAGGTGTCTTAGTTGCCGTTCTTTTTCCTTTCTACCTCCCGGCTTTTCTCTGGACCGGACAGCTTCTTGCGATCTGACAGCACACGGAACGACCGATCCAGTACACTTTCAAGATTTGGTACAAGTTAATGAAAATATGTCAATGAAAAATACATATCCCACCAGCAAAGTAACCATTTGTTTAAGTATAGACCTGTGCAATGTCATTAAGTTAACACAATAGACAAACATATAAAATCTTTTTATTGCCATATACAGTTTATATCTTTGTGTAGAGAATTTATCAGACGAACAGACGAATGATGCATTGTAACGTTTTGTAGATACTCTGCTACAGGTGTATAACAAGGTTATTGACGCAGATCTAAGGATCTGTGATCGATTTGGAAGCAGTTCAAAATTTAGTTAGTTGAACCTATCTAATAACGTATCGCTTACTTTGTGTGCGTAAAACATTCTATATTGGTGCAAGAAAACGAACGTATCATCTGAAATTGATTTAACATGATTTATTACCTAATTTGCATAACGGCGCCGAGATAAAAAAAGTTCAAAAATCAAGTTAAATAGATCTGAAAGCTGGAGCAAAGGTACGTGTGTGTAAATAGTCTGTACAATAACCATTGAAACCTTTAGAACACCTTTGATATCATTACAAAAAAATCAAGTAATCCATCTCCATTGAATAAGTGAATCATTTTCACTTTAATCTTTTAGTGCTAACTCGACCCGGTTGTGGGTAAATGTTACTGTTCAGCATGTACACACAATGTATTTGCAAATCTGACTAATGTTTGTTATTTGAGTCCATTTTGTAGGCTCACAAAATGCATTATATTTGGAATTTTATCTTAAAAAATATCATACATGCCCGGATAATCCCTAAAGGGTCGCCGAAAATGTTTTTAACTGATTATAAGAATATAACCAACCTTATTTATGACTAAAACAAAGACAAGTTTACGTTGTACACTGTTTAAGGCGGATTACTACGGTACGGTACGGTAGATTAAAATCTGAGGTCTTTAACATTGTGACTGAATTGGTCTGAGATAACTGCGATAAGATTGTGAATTAGAAAAAACTCCTTAACAGGTCGATCTTTGTTTAACGAACTTAATTTATTTTTGGTTCAGTTACCCGAACAAGAATGGTGTTAAAAGTTGTATCTTCTTGGTGTTATAGTCATTTTCTCTCAAATATTATTTGGACTGTGTTTCCGAGAGCGGAAGTTTAAAATATGAAACCAAGTTTGGATTTATTTCAACAATCGACATAGATGTTTCTTCCAGGTAAATTTGAAAGAATATATTTTAAATTATCAGTTTCAATTTTGATAGTTCTCCTGCACGCAGCTTTGTTCTACATTATAATGGATTCATAGAGAACATACTGCCACTCGGGACTAAGACTAATTCACTTTTAATGTTTCACGGATTCAAATCACTACTCAAGGCAATGAGATGTGACGCGTTCACTTTTTTTAAATTATTGTCTAAATTATTCATGAAAGCATTAAAATAAGAAGGAATATACACTATCTCTCATCAGTTTATAATGCAGTGCCAGATGTTGTTGTTGTTGTTGTTGTGACTGTCCTCGTTCAGAAACAGACTCTAACGAAAGATAGATAAATACAAACTATTAGAAAGAGAAAACTTATATCTTATATAACAGAGTGAAACAAAACATGATAATCATTCGTATCTATATTTGAAATTTGTAATAAACACGACGAAGGATAAAATTTATTTGGCACACTATTAAATCATTTGAATCTTTAAAGTTTTCTGGCGTGCAGAAAACAAAAAAAAATGAATTGCTTTCAGATATAGACGTAGATATAAGACCCAGCTGCATGTTTGATAATTGTGCATGTTGGGATTACCAAGTGGTGTACAATCACTCCCTATCTAGTTTACAATCTTGTGAGATTAATCTTTGCAGATTATCTTAAGATGATTATTGTACTTAATGTAATCTTTGTTTTAATCCGTTATTTAGGAACAAGGTGACATTCAAATATGATATTCATACAAGTAAAAATATCCCCCAGAATCGTAAAGACGTGTCTATGTCTATAGTATAGACTCCTTGAGACCATTTAAATCTGTTCTTTATATCCAGAGTTTGTTATATCCGTACAACATTTTCATATTAAGATAAAGAAGAAACAAAATCGGGCCCAGAAAATGTGTTCATTATATCCTGAATTTCGCTACTGTATATACATAGTTCATTGTAAAACGTTTCCACATTATATGACCAAAGTTTACTGATATGATCATGCTCGTATAAAATTCATTATACTATCCCATGTCGCAGACTGCTGTGCCATTATGTAATAGATACACATGCATGTTAGTTTGATTAAAACCTCTTTTCATCTTTTGTCGAGGTCTAATTGTTAAACGTTTTAATTAAGGATGTCATTACGTGATGGTGTTATCACAAAGTGGTCGTGCAACTACACAATCTGTGTCATCTGCCTCAAAGAACCGGTTGGGAATTTGTTTTCAAAGTTATCACTTATCAGAAAAGTTTCAGGAAAACCACGAGGCAGTTAGATGGAAAATATGATTGGTACACTCTGGTTATAAATACTGGTATTTGATGTTTGAAAACAAAAACAGTCTCTTGATCAAAGGTTTGTGCCCGACGCATCAGCATCCTATATGGAAATGATCTAATATTAGTTCCTGTTCCAATACGTCGATAAGAAATGAACCATTTGCTCTGATGAGGTTATATGCGTGACTCAGTTCTTTTTCGTGTTAATTAAATTTATGAAATGATCAATTGGATGAATGTAGAAACATATGGCCATGTCATGAATGAGATAGTCGGAACATCTCGGAGGTGAGCATGAATATTTAACCAGAATATGTCAGGTTCATCAACAAACGCTACAATGTTTGTATTGAATTGCATTGTTTTGGATTCGCATCACCTCACATAAAGACAATATTTCATGTTTCTAAGTAATGAACTTATTTACGACATGGATGCGGAAAGTGTTTCTTGTATTGTTCTCGTTCGTGTGAGGCTGTATCAGAAACTATAGTAACGACTGTGTAAAAAGGGGATTTTATTTTCGCAAGTAGGCCAATGAAACCTGTTTGTTTGAGATACATTATATGGATGATATTTTGATTGTGTAAAACCTGGAGGATGTGAGATGGTTTGGCAAAGGTATGTCATGCCCATTTCCTTTTTCGAACAAAAGTCAAACTCGAAATCAAATGTTTTTTGTTGTCAAAATATGTGTGTGAAATATGTCTGTTCAGCACAGGGTTTGTATTACATTTACCTTGTGTGTCCATCAATGGGTCTTTTCTAAAATCTAGCATTTGGGTTACAGAGATACACAATATCTATATTTTTGCGCCTACATTATTACTAGTCGTATAACTTATTCATAGGTTCGACGTATTTATTATTTACTTTATACAGGTAACCAGAATGGGGGGTCTGATTTCACGAGGTTTCTATGTCTTTAAAATACAGATATTATCCTCATTTACATAAAGCATTCACGTTTTTATGCAGCTAAATCATCTGTATGCATGTGCGTGCATTGGTCTGTTAAATTTGACAACCTATTTAATTTTCAGTACATATCATATTTTTAACTTTGTCACTTTAGCGGGGTATCAGACGGTCGAATTTCTTCATTTATATCTGTTTTATAGTCATATCATATTCTGACTGCTTTGTCAAATGAAAGCATACACTATGAATGTGTAGTATTTATATATTTTGGGGGATGAATATCAGAGAAGTGTATTTGACAGTTTATTAAATTGTTTTAGTATTGTATCGCTATTTCGACATAGACTATTTGTAGCGACTTGAGACGTTCGATGAAGGTTATATTTCGCTAATATTTCGACCGCAATGAATGAAGCGTTTGTTTTCTGTCCAGTTTTGCTTAAAGTCATTGCAAGTTAGAAACGTCGTGTTCTGTAAAGCAGTATCTTACTAGTATACCAGAATTCTATTGGTCACTGTATCCGTTTCAAGTTTTCAGCATCTTTTTTTCTTTTGTCATAATGCTAGCTATATGAATATACATGTACTCCGATTTGTTGAACAGGTGCCATTGATGCCTGTTTAAACTGCACTATCAAACTATTTCAAAATCGTTATGTTTGTATATGACACCATTTATACAGAGGTTCTGTTTCTTCAAAATCGTTTTATAATCTCCAGTTTCGCCTCGTAATGTTTGCTTTGCCTTTATAAACTCATTTCCAAAGGTGTTCAAATCTGGCCTATTGCATTCGAAAATTTCAACAGTGTTTATACTGGAAATAAAATGGGTATTTATTGAATTTTAAGTGTTTCTCACACTTAACAAGAGGAGATGATCTAATTTTTGTTACGCAATGAATCAAAGCAAAGGTATATACAAAAAAGGTCAACGTTAAATTGGAAATTAAAATAAAGTAAGACCTAGTAAAGAAATGATATATTTGGATGGATAAACAGACTTTAGCTACAGAAAAAGGCGTGTGAAAGTTTTGCTTTCAGCTTAAAAAGTGGATTCGTGTTTAAAGGTAAATGTTTTCAATTGAAACAAAAATGTGTTTATAAATATAAGATACAATGTACTCTGTTTCTACTGGACTATTTAAAATAAATGAAACAGAAATACGAGAACTGCAGTTATTCTAGCAAGTACACATTGTTCAGAGCATATCCTTTACAAAACAAAAAGCAGCTGCATCAGAAGCAGCAACAATAACAACAGTTACTATCACTTTTTTGTAATAAGCTGTTACATAGAGGTAAAACATACATGTAATATGTTACAAATTGCAGTTGTAGCAACATGAGATTAAGATTTGATAATGAACGGGTTAATTATTCATAAATTAAGATTTGATAATGAACGGGTTAATTATTCATAAATTAAGGAGTTTAAGATTTGTTTCTGATATTACGGCACATTGATACAACGTGATATTCGTGCCAATATATATAATGAGTTATTTTCAGCGTCTTTACCTCTTGCATAAACCTATAAACTGTGCACGAATACAGGTAGGCAATTAAGAAAATGGTTTCATTGAAAGATGTTTAAACACGTGGAGGTAGAAATTAGTTTTCCAGCATTTCTCCTCAATAACCAGAACAAAGATGAGTTTTCTCCTCCAGAAACAGATAAAATGTTATTTTATCAATGGTAGATCACAAGTTCAAGATTTTATCATAACTAAATAACACCACGAACAACAAGGAAATTAGGAAGAATTCTGTAAGGATTGCAAAAACATTACGGTGTGAATAGATTTTGTAATTTCATGTAACTTTCTGTGCAATTTTGGATAGGCTCTTGATTAGATATGTAATTTAAGATTTTATATCGTTGTATGATCGTTTTACTGGAGCAGTTTATGTTGAAGTTTGAATGTTGTGCTTCTTTTGAAAGCGGGAAATATCAAAGTATGAATATGACATACGTTTTAGGAGCAGCATAAAATATCGAGATGCAAACATTGTGTTACTTTTAGGAGCACTTTATGTTGCGTTACTTGTAGGAGCACACTTCTTAGTGTGAACATGGTGTATTTTGTACGAGCATTTGATATTGGAGTGTGAAAATGAAGCAGGAACAGTATATATGTATATTGTGTGTGTAAGAGGAGTAAATGGTTGGGATGGGTGTGGAGGGGTATCAGCAAACTGTGTGTCTTGAAACGTCGCCTTAAAAGTAAGTGTTCGATGTTGTGACCAGTGTCATTATATTCAGGTCAATGAGTGTGTTTGTAGGAGCACGTTGACAGTGTATAGTATTGTGTATCGACCTGTAATATCTTGACTTAGTATCTTGATTCTCAGATGACAAACTATGACAATGCTTCACTCTCTTTAACTGAATGTTTGCAGAGTTAGAAATGATGTTTAGGAAAGTTTCCTCCCAGCATCTGCAAAGTAAATCAATTTGAAAAATGTTTTAATTTGAAAGGGTTGTATCAAAGATGTCAATGATTTAGGGTTCGATCGCATATCTTGGCGATTACGGGTTCAGCAACTGCAGAAGTGGCGACCGATTACCTCCCCTTACACTGAAGTTACAACGGTAGTGCTACAGTAAGGTTGTAATTAATAAAAACAATAACAGAAATATTTAAACATAAAGCAGAAACTATATTTGTAAATTGTACAATTTATTCTTTGTCTTTATATATGAGAATAGTGCAGGGTTTGCTAAATAACTCAGTTATCACAAGATCTAAAATGTTTCTAATTAGCATTTAGACAAAAGAGATAATTTATCTTAACTAATCTGAATCTGAAACAGATAATCAATTATCAGTCCAACTGTAACAGTACAATATAGGCCATCGCGTGAGACCCAGCCATTCGTTACAGCTTTACAAGCGACTTCAAAATTGATTAACAATGTAATGGATGGAATGAAGTATAAATAAGTATAGTTTAAATATAAATAAAAAATACAGACATCTGGCCTCTTGGCCTCTAAACATAAACATGACTATAAAGATTCAGAAATGGGTTATATCGCTTCATATTGCCTTACAAATCTTGAATGTGCATAGCATGTGTCAATGAAATTTTCGACTATGTGCACATATTTCGATTCTTAATGCAAATGTAACGATGATATTTCACTCTATTTAAGTGCACATCACTTTCATATTCTATTAATCATTTACACTAAATAATGCATGAAATGCATTTCCGTCATGCGTATTTGAAGGTTACACACAGGAGATATTAAAATGTCTGTATAATCCGCCCTTCTCATTAATGAGATTCAGAAATAGAATTTTAATTGGATGTACATGTACAACGTGTTTCACTTATGCAGTTGACACAACCGCTGCCTTTATATAGTTAATATTTAAGCTGCAGTATGTAAATTTTGTCTGCTGCATTTCCTTGTAGTTGGAAGATTCATGTTCAGGCTTTTGGTGCGTGCTGTGTTCATGTGCTGTTTGGTAGAAAGGATTACTTGCCTTTTATGTATTTTCACAATAACGTTATGTTCAGAATGAGATTCTCAGATAAATAATCGAGTCATAAATTTTGTCAAATACTATAATCATTACTCTGGATTAAAGACAAACTGGAGGAATTCAACGTTGACATCTGACGGAGGGCGACGACAGCGTGACACGTTCACATTGCGTATGCGGGATTAAAGCGTACAAGTGGCTGTATAGATCTAATAAGCCTTTCTGACATTTCTTCAATGTTTTATCTGGAGACGTTTTCATTTTTATTTGAACTGTTCTACCAAGGCAGCTTTCGGGATGATAAGAAAATTACCTTTCAAGGTTGTGATTGATTCTGTGAACGGTAACAGCTGTACAGTTCTGAGTGAACATAACTGTTTTGTTCTTGCCTTGCTAACATAAAAAGCCAGTTTTCAATTCACTGATAAATGTATTCATCATATTCTATAGTGTGTTTCCATTGTGTTACCAGAATTCCTATAAAACCGGAAACAGCATGTCCATGGGAAATAATGAGTAGCGAAATCTGATACATAACTGAATAAAACTTTACAGAAAGACTGTTCAAACTGGAATAAAGGCCATATAAGGTCTCTATAAAACGTTAATCATAAATGAGAAAAGAGGTCTAATGGTAGATCCTGTAAGGACAATAGGTCATATAAATACAGTTTTTTGATTGTTGATCTGAAAGATGATTCGGTGTGGGATATGTTAACCTTTGGTCAATACATGTATCAACATGTATAGTAATTAGTGCGATCTCGCAATTTTTTCAACATTTTTTTGAAACTGGACGTTAAAGTGACATCGTAATTGCATCACGAGAAGAGTATTTATGAATTTGAAATAATTATTTTAGATATTGGCACTAAGGTTATTAGTTATGCATTTTAGAAACAATAAACGTGTTGCATGATTGTTAACTTCGTGTGCGTACAGATTCTCATTTTGATGCTTGTTTCTGCTTTTCAGTGATATAACACCTTGGAAATTAACGGGTGTTTAATGGGTTACTGGTTTCTATAACTAATGCCAATAACATCTGTTTTACAAAGTTCACAAAAAACATGCTATACATGAAATGGAAATGTTTCCGTTATTTCCGGGTTAGGTGTTGATTTATCTTCTGGGAGAAAAGCGCATTCCGGGAAATATGAGTTATTACGTAATGGCATGCTGTTGAATAAAAATTGTTGTTGTCGGATTTTATCAGCGTTTATTGAAAGTTCGTATCTTTATTCAGCAAGAGAGATTTTTTCTTGGGAGAGAATCAGATCTGCTAGCGTCTATCTAATCATGTATTCATTTATAAGAAGAAAACAGAGTGGAAGGAAATTGACTTGTAGGAGTAAACATGTTGTGTTGATTCTTCATGTTGTGTGTTCATTTGTGGAATTAAAAATATATTGACATGGTTCGTTGATGAGCCAAAATGACACGGTTTATCGTATATAAATGTTATACATGTGGTGCAATTATACAGGACAGTAGGATGTATTCGTATTTATCTATCAAATACAAGTCATTCAAGAGCTCTTATAGATAGTGTGCTAACAATGTCGTCTAAAGATAATAAATTACCATATATAGTTATCGGCAAGGGGGCAAGGGGGAATCACCTCTACATATATACGATTGCATTTGTAACGTATATACGTATTTAATGAAAATTGTTTAATAGTATATCGACATCAAGATGTTTTTACATGTTATCGAACATGTTAGATTCTATCTGTTGATGTTTTTTTACGTATTAACTGAATTTTTCGTATATTTTCAGATGGCGTCAGGGTCAGTCGCAGAAACTGAGATCCCCATATGGGTGAAAGGAACTCAGAAGTGGGTCACCGGTCTCACGAAACGTACCACGTGCGATGACGTCATTTATGCTCTTATGTATCAGGAAGGACTACATGAACATGTTAATACGTCAGCGTACGCCATATTTGAAAAATGGCGAGAGGTAGAACGTCCGTTACAAGGTCGAACTAAAATTGTTAAAATATGGAGAACATGGGGTGCAGAACAAAATAATGTCCATTTGTCTATGCGGAGAATAGACGAACTTGAATATAGTGGCGAATTTTCGTTAACACGGCGGAAAAAGAGATCTCGCCACAAAACACGAGACCGAGAACGTGAAAAAGATCGCGAACGTGAACGACGTCCACGCGATCACCGTCATCATCATTACTGCCACAATGCATCTGAAAGACTTAGATCGATGGAGACGCTTGTCAAACTAGTCATTTCTCAAGAACGTAAATTGAAGGATATGATTGAACATGCGGACGACACAGACAAATTAATTGATAAGTATGAGTCAAGATTACATTCGAAGAGATTAAAGCAAAACGGTGATGAATATGTGAAAGATGCATATTTAGACAGTCAGTGTGAAGATAACATGGACGAATTCTTCTCGAATGCTAATGTAGAGGAATTAGAAATATATGTAAACTGTTGTGACAAAATTATCGACATAGAGGAGAAGATAAAAAACGAACATTCGAAAATCGAAGACTTGGCATATCAGATTCAGACATGTGCAAATGAAAGAATGTCTGAGTCTGAGAAAGCTGACGAAACTGAAGATATTACTAAAGTGCAAGTGGATCTAAATCGTGCTGTGTCTTGTGCAATTATGCAACAGTATAAATTTCAGGATTTAACGAGAGAACTTCAGTTCTATGAGGAAAAACTTACTGACAGAGAAGAGCTATACAAACGCCTTCAGTTGGAATTTACTGAATTTGAAAACAGTCATTTAAAATCAAACGAATCCATAGACAGTTCCGCCAGTGTAATTAGTGCAACAAGTGTAAACAGTGCAGAGTCAGCCGGTTCTCGGACCGGAAATCCGTTACCATTGCCAGAAAGAACTAATCGTGTTCATAACCAGTCTAACAGTACACCTCCACCGCTGCCAGAGAGAACTCGTCAGAAACAGGAGCAAGAAGTGCAAAGTCTTCCGTCTGACAGAACTAAACAATCAAAAGACTGTATTCCAAGGGATAGTGAGTCAAAAGAACAAATTCCTGAAAGGAAACCAATCTTAAAAACGAGCGCGTCTGAACATAAAAATGGGTATAATATACAATGTAAGCAAACAAATGGTGAGCCGAAAGTTAGATTTAAAACTGAAACTTTAATAGACAAATATAACTGGGAGGAATCTAGTCTGTCAGAAGGAATCAGTATTGACCAATCAGATTGCTCAGATTCTAAAGACCTCTTTGATTACGTCACAAGAGGTACGGACTACTTTCAGTATAGAACAGGAATAGCTGACAAGCCATATTTGACTGTGAAAGTAGAAGACAATGATTCTAACTCAGACACAGGATTAAGTTCCATGCACAGTGATGACTCAGCAGTATATCATTTAGAAACATTAGTTTGACAAAGGCGGTTCTCTTGCTGCATTGTATTTTTCAAGGCAGACATGTTTTTATGCATCAAGCATATTCAACATCGAAATTTTTGGGACTAGAACAGTATAATTTGCAAAGAATTTTTTCTTCTGTTTACTGAATGTGAACATGTTCGTAGCAGAACTTATGCTTTAGAATCAAACCAAAAATGATATAAAAATGTAATTGAATGCCAATCTTTGGATGACACATTAGTCGTTAATACAGTAATGGAATAGTAACTTGTATTTTATAAATGACAAGGTCATTGATGCCAGTATTAAAAGTATGGACAATAGATCTTATTCAGGTGCGTCAGAGAGGCGTAACCATACACGTCTTATACACTGCTGAGGTACGGGTGTAAATGCATCTAGATGTAAAATAATACATGTAGTGAAATGTGAAGTTTTGGAAACCAGATTTATTATCATGATTCACATGCGTTTAAATGCAAGTACACGTACATAGTTTAATACCGCTAATGTCGACTCTTGATATGAAAGCAGTATGTTGTTTTCGAATATAACGAGAGAACACTCGTTTCTGTATGTAGTACTAATTGCAGTATATTGTAGTTATAAAACTGACTTTGACAGGAAAGTTAAAAGGAACTTGTTTTGTACTGTTTTCTAATTTATAACTTATTATTATGTTTGACATTTGTATGTCGTTTCAATGACCATTGCAAAAATTCTGATAAATGATTAAATTATATTGATGTGTATATTATGTTTTTGTTCGTAAGGTATTAAATCAGTTATTTCTAAAGCGAGGATGTGGAAGGCCGTTGGTTCTCCCCATGTTTGTATCAGGTGCATTTGCCAGTGTTTGAAGTGGGTATAGTCTCCAACCTCCATCTTAGACCACGTGGAACAGAATGCCGCCATACATGTAACCATAGGAACTTTACGACATCATTAACAATAAGAATTCAACGGTGATATATTATAAGCTACCAAGTATGCCTCTTATCATATGTTCAGCACACGGAAGTGTTCGCGCCTTTCTGCTGTAGAATCTTCATTACAAAGATTAAACTCAAGCATTAAGATGTGGTCATTTGATTTTCAAAAGCATTGGATCGCTAGGGGCTTACATGTATTTAACCCTCTGCACTAAAACATATGCTTTGGACATGAAACTCCTGACGGACGGACGGACATCAACAAGTCCAAGGGTCGGACTACTGGTCATTGAACTGAACTTCGGCGACTAGCAGAACTTGTTTTTCAGTCAATTCATTATTCAAGACCAGTACATACACACTCGGTCCCTTCACAACCTTAAGCAAGCTAAACGATCGTTTTAGCTATTATGTGCCTAGAATCCATTAAAAAGTTCGTGAGACACAGCCATCAATGATTAATTTTCTTATAAAGTATGCATCACTAAGTAGAAAATGAAATATGTCCAAGCTTAAAGATGCTAATATATCAGGATATTCTCACGGCTGTTTAATGGTTTCTTACTGAATCAAGAAATTGACTTGGCGATCTTTCCATTCTTAACGAAAGTTTAACTATAAATTTGTGATCCTGCATTAACATCGGCACAAATTTAGTACAGAGTGGTTCAAAGATAACCTTCCTACACAGCTAACGTGATTTTCCTGGTAGAAGTTGACTAGCGGTCAGACTAAAATACATGAAAATGGCACACTGGGGTATTGTAGATCTTCGTATACTGGACGCCCCGAAATACAAATTATAACAGAACAACCGTAGCTTGTACAACACAAATTTAATTCTACTGAAACTATAACACACTTGTAAATTTGAAAACAACTTCTGAAAACAAGACTTCTTAATATACTACATTATGTACACTCATGTATGGAGTAAATGATGAAGCAAATTTCAGTTAATGGTTCACTACCCAAAAACGCTAAAACTGTTCAATATAACATTCAAGAGGGTCATGAAGGCCCCACATAACTCATCTGAGCACCATTGCACTTAGATTTTATCAAGACACTAGTTCTGACAAAGTTTCAGGAAGATCCAATAAAAAATGTGGGGAAACAAAAAAAGTGCTCACAAGGTTTTTCTTTTAATTGACATGGTGACCTAGTTTTTAACCCCACATAATACAGTTTTGAAGTTGGCCTTGAGATCATAGAGACAAACCTTCTGACCAATTTTAATGATGACTATTTTTCATGATGATTGGGGGTAATATGTGACGTCTATGAGTGTTACAAGTTTTTTATATTATTTAACCTGGTGACCTAGTTTTTACCTTCTGTGATCAAATATTAAACTTATCCCAGGTTATTAGGCTATACATCTTTTGTGCAAGTTTGGTCAATATTACACAGGAAATGTGACAGAGTGTGAGTAGAGGGTAAACAAGCCTAAATATGGACAACAGAGGGATAAGCTATATTCATAGCTCAGGTGAGCTAAAAAAAGGATGTTAAATTTTAATAGTAAACTTGCATAATTTTCAGATTTTTGTCCTGAACTCTCCAAAACTGCATCAACCTTCAATATTCACAAAGCTGTTAAAATTCTAAACTGAATTCAATGTACATGTAGTATCTATTCACATCATATTTAGCAACAATACAGTAATATTGTGCTTTTTCACTTTTGTTGAATGTGAAAATTTTAAGGCTCAAGAAATGCATGCAACTTGTCAAAATCATGGTGTAAATTTTCAATTATTTATTAAATCAAAGTCCAATGTGACATACATGTAGAAACTAGTCATCTAAGATATCATAGAGCTTTGCAGAGTGAAATAACTATATTTTATGAAAATATTCTTGACAAAGTTACATTTACTCATATTATACATGAGACTCCATTTTATAGAAGCAAAACAAGCTCAACATCTCAGTTGTAAATTAGAAGTATGGTACTTCAGTCTTTACATAATAATGACACTTAAGTGGATATATCAAGAATTTACAATATAAACAAGTAGGTTTTGTCATGTCAACTTGTATGGGCATTTTTTAGCAAATTAGAAGCAAGCACATACCCGCAACTGTTTAGATAGAATGTATGAATTTTTAGTAAATGTGCTAACATTCAACCATGTCATAATGGCATATGCTTTTATAACTTGAAATGCCAAACATGTGAACTAACAGTCAAGATTGTAAGATGAACATGATGAAAGTGAAAAAATAACAACTCCACTAATGAATGGTCAACAATGTAAGACAAAAGCTCTTAGTATTAAAATTCATAAAAGTTTTAGATCCAAGGAAACAAATTATTGTCTAAATAGACTGGTGATTCTCAAGTTTCTTTTTGAAACAGATTGTTATAAACACAGGGTTTTTACTGTTAAAAATTTTAAATGGTTCAATTTTCAACAGAGGTACAAAGCCCACTCTTGTGTGTAACAAATTTTTTACTCCAAGATCTGTGGTGTGACAGTTTGAACTATGTCACCAAATGTCTCACTCAAGTTCAATGGCAACAAAATCTTTCAGTGCATTACCACTGCTTGCTTTTTCCATTACTTCCCGAGCATGTGCACTCATGCACCACTTTCCTCGTCCATTCAGTGCACTAACAACATGTTCTATGTCCTCTTTATATTGTTCATACAGAACTTTAATCAGATCCCTCAGCTTTGAGTAGCATGTTACCTCTTCTTTCATCTTACCATGGAGCACACGTGGCAAGTCATTGCGTGTGCAGAAATTCATGTTATCACCAAACGAACGCTTGATACTTTCGTAGAGAAAGCAGTGCTCTCTTGGAATACCCTCTAAGGTCTTCTTGTCAAACTTCTTTGCTGTTTCTTCCTCTGTGATAGTGATGCCACACAATTCCTTAATGTGTTCAAAGAACGGAATGTAATCATCATCCGGAACTTTGCCAAAGTGAAGCAACACGGGTCCTAACATCAACGGTGCACGCTTGTTCTTGTCAGTCTTAATGCTTAGGTTCTGGTTTCTAAACACTAGCATGGTTACGTAACAGGGTCCAATATCGAATGTCTTGTCAACACTAAGATAGTTTTTATGTGTCTTACACATAGCCATCACTTCTTCCGTGTACAGGTACATCACAGTTCCCTCGGAGTATATCGTATGGTACAATTGAGCATACTGGATTATCTGATGATACTCCTTTGGATTATTCACCTTGTCCTCAAACAGTTCTTTCCATTGTAGAGGGCAGACTATCACCATTTGGGGGCCGGGACAGTCAGCCAAGCACCTGCAGTATCTGCAGCTTGGTCGATGCATCTCACACACCCCATCATCCAAAACAACCCCGCAATGGAAGTGGTCTAAAACTGACTGCTCAACGTTCCTTATGTCATCATTCAAACTGTATTTATCCTGGTTTTCTATCCCTTCATATCTTCTTCCACCATCAGGAGAGCCTTCAAGTTCTTCCAAACCAGCCAGTGAATCATCAGATTCAGACTCAGAGTCACTGAATGTGACTTGACAACTCTTTTTGGGAGCAGAGGGAACTGTTTCCTCATCTACAAGCTTCTTGTGACCAGACATTTTATACCTGAAATAAAACATGCATATTATTAAAAATGTACAGCGGACATTTTATCATTCTCAAAAGCAAGTAGAGGGAAATAACCCTTGTCAACTGCTCAAGACAACTACTGAAGATTTATCTTCCAATGTATGGTTAGTGCGATAAAAAAGTTTGTATGTGATCCTTTTGATGACTTTCTCATGAGATAATGAAATTGTTTATTAAATGTCAAGTAGACAATGTTTAACAAGAGGGTCAATGGCCCTATATAGCTCACCCGAGTCAACACAGAACATCCATAGATAACCCATCATTATACCTGCATGACTTGTGTGGCATTATATTAATGATCTGAGCTGTGCAAGATTGACTATACATGTGATTATCCTAAAATAAAATTCCAACAATGGGTTTTTAAGATAATAATTTTTTTTATACAGATTAAATAATTATACTGGGAAAACAGCCCCACCTCACTGGGACCTCACTTTCTCAGGGATCAAATTCATTTTAGCAATTTAGAGGTTGAGGGTTATGATATGATAATGGGTTGCTGTTGTTGTTGTTTAAAGCCCTTTCCAACCTAGGTCATTTTAATAGGCGGACAGTTTACCTAACAATCGTTCCAGGGAAGAACCAGTACTAGGCTCAAATCCTCTGTAAGAAATTGCCAACTTTCCTCACATAGAGACATGGTTGGTAGAAGGGAGTGAACCCATGGCCCTCAATCTATGAGAGGTTACAGTGATCTTGTGTCTTCAACTCTAACCACTCAATCACAGAGATGGTCTAATGATTTAAGTCAAACAAAATTAAATTCTGACCAGTAGTTTCAGAGAAAAGAACAAGAGAATGTCGAAAATTTCCACACAAAATATTTTAACAGAAACAGCCCCATCCACAGGAGGCCTTACTTCTAAAGGTATCAAATTCATCTTTGCAATTATGGTATTCATAAAGTGACCATATTTGTCAACTTAAATTCTGACTCTTGAAGTTTCAGAAAGATTGCATATGGAGAAAACAGCTTCAGCAATGGGCGCCTCATTTTTTAAGGAATCAACTTCACTTTAGCGATTTTGGTAGAGTCATAAAGTGGTCACATTGGTCAAATAAAATCAAATGCTGACCAGTAGTTTGGAAAAGAAGATTCTATAGTATAATAGATAAATATAAGGAATTTGTAAATGTAAGAATCCCATCGCTTCCAGGTCAACTCGTACCTTAGTCCTCTCATACCCTAATTGGTCAACACGTACCGTCAAAAAAGTCAATTTGTACCCTTTGTAGTCAACTTGTACCTTTTGTTTCAAAACTTCAGTTTTAAAGAGGAACAATTTTACTGGTATGTAATTAAATGCAGGGCTATGGAATATTACATGGTATTATTGAAATCGGGGTTATAGTAAATTCAATTTTACTTGTAGATTTATTTGCATGAATAGACTAATTGGCCTCAAAAGCAAACAATTTCCTTTGGGGTGATAGACAATTTCACACCTTAATGTGCGCCCAATTTGTCACCTTTACTGGTGAAGGTGTTCTTTGTTCAAACTTAGAGGTGTTGTGGCTTAATTAATAATGCTTGCCAACATGTGTGATTTCAGCAATCTGTAGTGATAATCATAACTGGCCAGTTTAATGTGGCGATTCAATTGCTCTGAACAGAAAACAAATGTTGTAATGTATTGACTTTTTCAAAATTTTCTCTTCATTTCTACCATTTTCTGATTATATTTTCTAAATTAAGAGTGAAATAAAGTGTTTCAATGCAAACATTCAATGCTGTATTACCAAAAGTATGATTATCAAAAAGATAATGAATAATAAAAAACAAGGTACGAGTTGACTTTTCCAGAAAAAAATCCGGAACGAGTTGACCAATTAGGGTACGAGACTACGAGTTGACTAAGGTACGAGTTGACTGGTTACCATCCCATCTTATTGTAGGTCTCATCTTTTTATGAACAAACTTCATTTTAACAAGTTTGGTAGCCATCAGGTGATAATTTGTTCCAACTTATATTAAATTCTGATCAGCAGTTTCAGAGGATAGAATCTATTTTCAAAGTTTTTCACTTTGCCTTTGGTCAGTTGTTGCTATAGCAGACATAAGTCAGAATTCTTTAAGCAGTTTTGGTAGATGTTTATATCAGGAATATCCATGCTAAGTTTCATTAACTGAGATGTCATTTGGAGCAATTGTTGATGACAAACAGGGGTGGTCATCAAGTGGTCACAAAAGCTCACCTGGCACTTTGTGCCAGGTGAGCGAAATGCCTACTCAAGGTCTTTCAAATAGTATGGTCTAGAAACGCCCTCTATAAACGTCTTATCGTACTGATAATCTTGTCTCGGTTATCGATTTTTACCTGGAAGCGATTATCACACCGTGTATTTATCACGCCGAGCGAGTTAACTGGTATTTTGTCCGATAGTTGTATGCAAAACTGCCCGTCATTTTGTCATTTAAATACCAGTTTTAATTTAAAAAATGGTATAATTGGAAAGCTGAGAAAATTTTCTGTAAAACTGTGAAATTAAAACCTTTATATATAATAAACTTTTGTTTTAAACGCGAGTTAAACACGGTCCATGCTATTCCGTCTTGCGCGTTTTAGCGATGGATGGTAATTTGACTCGCGATATTGGTCTTACAAAACTGTACGTTATTATGTTATTAAATAAAAAAACGAAAATCTAATTCATAACAAACAAAATATAACCCTTAATTTACATTTTAATTAGCAATTTTCTATCATTTGACCCTAAATATACAGTGAAAAACTGTGCACAAAATATCACCGAATCGCGAAAAAATTCACCGGTGACGCCATTTTTTAGATTTTGATCGGATCTAACCGTCCCAGAAAATTAAAATACGGGTGAAATACGAAAATCTAAGACATAACAGACGTACATTAGACTTAAATCTATGAGAAAAAGATGTTACATCAATCCCATTAACACCATGCAAGTAGGAAAGAAGCGCTAAAATTAGGTCGGTTTTCGGCTTTCGGCCATTTGTGAAAAAAAACGTTCATATCAAGTCAACTTTCCAATGTGTAAATCCATCTAAACCAAAACATCGGGAAAAAATAATGTCATATTATGATAAGGGAATGCATATATTGTATTAAGGATCTCTTTGTTGGTCAAATTGATTGGTAAAATATCGAGATATACGTAGATATAAAGTTTCAATATTTTCTTTCTTTTTCCAAAATGGCGGGTACCCGGATGTTTGTCACGTGATCCGAGGCAAGTTATTTATCGTATTACTCTCGTTTCCGGACCATACTATTTGAAAGACCTTGGCCTACTGTAGCAGACTTATCAACATGAATATTGAATAACAAGACGTCATGAATATCGACATAGATCTTTCACTGAGTATTAGTCTGATTAATTAGACTTTGAAGCCAGCGAGATAGAATTTTAATTGGCGCTGTCTTCGGCATGGCCCATGGGTCACATCAACTTATGAAATGCTTAGCCTTAAGTTAGGAATTTCTTTAACTGCAGAAGATCTAGCATAAATATTGTCATATCACTCGGTTATGAATCAATATTTCTTTAAACAGCGTGTTTGAAACAAAATCTTTGATTAAGAGTCAAGAAATATTCACTTGTAAGAATTCTCCAATTTGCCGCGCAGAGGATGCTGAGTGCCGGTGTAGGTAATAACAGTCACCCGTACAGCTTGTCCCCGAAATTTCGCACTTAACCATTTTCTTACTTATTTGCAGGGTTCGTATATTAGTAATATACGGACCCTGCTTATTTGTTTTTCAATTAAAAAGGGATTAAAGATTAAAGGAACATTTTATCTTCGACAATATATCTAGCACTTTTTCAGATTATTTTAAAAATAGATGTTTGTGTTATGTTAGCATGTTTCAGCATGATTATTGACAAACTGGAATGAGGGAGACATATGTTTTGTGACAAAAACAACCATCTAGGGAAAAGGCTACTAGAACGGGTCGTAGAAATCGAACTTGGTTTATATGAAGACTTCCTCGCCTCTAAACATTGTAAACGACGTTTTCAAACGACGTTTCTTGTAAATGCCTGAAAAATGGCGGGTTCAATAAAAAGGGTCACAACCTACAATAATGTCATAAAACTAATATCAGTCGCAGTTTCGAACTAGATGGTTGTTTTTGTCACGAAAACATATGTCTCCCCCATGGCACCATTTTTCTATTTTTAGTAACAGTGACCTTGACCTTGAACCAAGGCGGTTGTAACATACGGTCTGCACATCGTGTCATTATGGTGAAGATTTGTGTTGAGTTATACTTAAATCCTACAAGGGGTTCAAGAGATATGGACTGGTCACTGAATATAGTCATATGGCCTTTGATCTCTAAATGTAACCTTGACCTTGAGCCGGCGCATTTTGTTAACGGGCTCTGCACATCGCGTAATTGAGGTGAACATCTGACCAAAGTTTCATGAAAACCCTTCAAGGGGTTTAGGAGATATGGAGCGGACACTATTTTGCCGGACAGACGGACGGACGGACAGACAGACAGACAGACGTGGCAAAAACAATGTATCTCCCCAAAGCATAATTCTCCTACAAGTACGGATTATTACGTAGGTGCCGAAAATTTTCGATAATTATGCAAGCGCGCCATCTGGTGTAATAATGCACGCTTCAACAGTGCGTGATGACATGCATTGTTCGTCCAACTGGCATGCGTTGTTTAGCTTAGATATATTATGCCTCTGTCAGTATAACGTATCTATATTGGTCTATATTAGCAGTTGGCTAATATGTTAAAAGACGTTAAAATCATACATTTCAAGTATGACAAACGCAGTTATTAAGAAATACATTTCGATCCAGTATCATTTATAGAATGTTATGATGAGGGTATGAATGACAGCCAAAGATAGTTCTTGTTAATTTTCTAATTTCACAATTTTAAAATAAAAACTTGGAAAGTGCTCAAGTAGTCTTAGAAAAAAGACCAAATTACAACCTGAATAGATTTTTATTCGTTAAAAAACAGGAATCCCATAAAAAGAAAAGAACATGTATCGTGGCTTCATTTGATATGAGGACCCGGGTATTTTGCGTAATATAACACATTCTATGCATTCAATGCTTTAAAACTTTATTGATATCTAAGTTATGAGACATGATCTGAACAGTCTAACGGACGAATGAACAGACAGTGCGATAACTGTATACTTAATTTTAACATAACGGGAAGTCTCACCAACCAAAATGGTCATCTCAAAAGGTCATAGTCACGAGATTTTAAAACATGCATGGAATTGTTTTTAAAACAAACAACGACAGAATTACAGAAATGAACAGTGACCCTGTCGTTATTTTTTTTATTTTTGCGTAAAGCGCTTTAAAACAAAACAATGTTTTATTAATCTAGTTTTAGAAAGAGTGACATTGCCCTTGCTTAAACACTTTAAAACAAAAAAAATATTTTTTTAAAATATGTGTTTTAGTAACAGTGACCTTGACCTTAAAAATATGTTTGGCTTAAAACATTTTAATAGCCAACATAAATTTTAAACAAATTTGTTTTTAGTAACAGTGACCTTGACCTTGACCCTCGATTCAACCACAAGCTTCCTTTCTTTGTAAGCTACATACACACCAAGTTTCATTGCAATTGGTCACTCCTAACTGGAGTCATTGAGCAGAAACCATTTTTTTATTTTTAGTAACAGTGACCTTGATCTTGAACCAATGTGGTTGTAACATGCGCTTTGCTAACGTGCAAGTATGGTGAAGATTTGTGTTGAGTTATTCTTAAATCCAACAAGGGGTTCAAGAGATATGGAGTGAAAACGAAATATAGTCATATAACCTTTGATCTCTGTGACCTTGACCTTGAGCCGGCGCAGTTAGTTCATAGATTCTGCACATCGCGTAGTTGATGTGAAAATCTGACCCAAGTTTAATAAAAATCATTCGAGGGGTTTAGGAGATATGGAGCGGACACGAAATACAAGGCTCAAACCTTTGACATTGAGCTGTGATCTTGAGCCGGCGTGATTGGTTCATGGGTTCTGCACATCGTCTAGTTGAGGTTAACATCTGACCCAAGTTTCATGAAAATCCTTCGAGTGGTATAGAAGATATAGAGCGGACACTATTTTGCCGGACAGACAGACGGACGGACGGACAGACAGTTATGGCTAAAACAATATATCTCCCCAAGACATAATTCTCCTAAAAGTACGGATTATTACGTAGGTGCCGAAAATTGTCGATGATTATGCAAGCGCGCCATCTGGTGTAATAATGCGAGTGCACATTTCAACAGTGAGTGATGACATGCATTGTTCGTCCAACTTGGCATGCGTTGTTTAGCTAAGAATTATGCCTATTTCAGTATAACGTAGCTGTATTGGTCTATATTAACAGTTGGCTAATATGTTAAGACGTTAAAATCATACATTTCAAGTATGACAAACGCAGTTATTACATTTCGATCCCCTATAATTTATAGAATGTTATGATGAGTGTATGAATGACAGCCAAACAATGCAGTCAGGTTGTTCAACTTAATTTCGACCGCTTACTCAATCATCTTTAAATATAAGAGCAAATACAGAACACTGGTATATGAAATGATGTAGAGTACAACAATTCATCTCTCAAAAAGATGTAATCATTTCTCCAGTTTTAAGCATAGCACATATCAAAAAGAAACATGTAATATCAGATAGACAAATACACACGTAACAATGCAAGATGGGATGTCAGAAGGCTCAATGTAATTTTTGCATCAAAACTGTTCCATATTATTCACTGGTCGAGAAAGTATGATTACATTTTTACTTTAATCATATTTTACTGCATATATTAATTCACACATACATACATCAAACATACAAAGCATACTTGACCCAGTTAAGTCAGATTGTTTTTAAAGTAATTTCACAATGATTAATGTGTAATTGATGGTCAATGTATTACATTCATTAGCAGTAGTATTTATATGATATTTAAAGAAAAGGAAATAAAGATAAATACTAAAAAAGAAAGAAATATAAACAAGACAAATATAATGCCGATTACTCCACCAAAACTGCCACCGCCACCACGCGTTCAGATGTTTACCTTATTTGTAGGCAAAGACTCGCGAACGATTACACTACCCCTGGGACGAATTTGCGATCGAAAATAATCAACGTGTTCCATGTATGGGTGTTTTACACTCTGGAACTGGGACGCTTTCCAACTTCCGGTGAAAGGCGAGCTTGATAAGGCTGCGTTGAAAAACATCTGCTGTCAAACCGGTTAGCTCAATAAGTAGAGCACGAGACTTGTAATCTCGGGGTTAAGGGTTCGATTCCAAGGGCTGACCAACTAAAATTACTAACAGTCTTTCGGATGAGACTTAAAAACCGAGGTTCCATGTATGGGTGCTTTACACCTGGCATGTATAAGAACCAGGGGTATCTCTTAAACTGGGACGCTTTCTGTATCTTGCACTATCCTCCGAAACCTAAAATAACTATCCTCTTCTTGGGGCGTTGGTCATATGGGAAACCGGTACCAACTAGGCAGACTTTGCTGCTGCTTAACCCGTCATTTGGCACGTAAAATTAAAATCATTTGGAAATAAGGGGATGGCACCTCCTACCAGAAAATTTCCTTTTAGACAATACATTCAATTTTATAAGCAAATGGGAAAAATTCTTGGGTCGGTCGTAGATGCCCCTTCGGGGCTAAGAGGCTTAGACCTTATAAACCGAGCAAAGTAAGTAAGTATCGCTTGAATCTAAAAGGACTGTGCATAATGTAATATGCCAATTTTAATATGATATCTCTATTGTTTATGCTTATTAGTTCGTTTCTTTCTTCTAAATCATTCTCAAAGAGTCTTTAGTTGAAAGCATCAAAGAGAAAATATACAGTTGCTCCGCACGTGTTCAAATAGCGCGGCTTTATTTGTAAAGAAAAAAATTGACCAATTAAGATTCTCTAGTAGATGAGCTGATAAATTAACAAACTATAATTTTAGCACTTATTGAATCAATTATTGCTTCAAAAGACAAACATTTTCACAGTTTTTAAAATAACTTGAGCAAGAATTTATTCCGATAGTTATATAATAAGAAGGACATTTCAGAAAAGTGTTATCCCATATTCAAAGAGAACGTATATATAATATACATATTTAGTTAAGCGAAATTGAAATTTGGATACTCCTCCGGATTTTCTGGTGAGTTAGTTATTATTAGTTCAATTATTTTGCTTTCATGACTCTTAATGCTATATTTGCTTTGCCATTTACATTGACTTAAATATAGGTTTGTATATCAGAACAGCATGCATCGGGTTTCAAAATATCGCTAGGCGGTAAGGGCAGAGACTAGGTAGCCGCACTGATCTTTATAGCCTACAGGTGAGGTCCGTGGTAGCGGGCACTATATCTTACGCTGGGTCATTCTTGAATACTTGAGAGTTTCACTGACATCGAATCAATTTCGAGTTATGTGTTTAGAAGTTTATGCGAAAAAAATATAACTCTATCAAATATATTCTTTGTTAAGCTTTCTTAAAACGTAAATTTGACACGTGAATAACGCTACATTCCAGTTTGTGACGTCATATAGCTTCGTGCACTTGTTCCATATATCATTTTATGAGTTTGTTAGACAATAACCATTTTCTCCTGGATTTGACCACTCCTAATTTCAAATAAAATAGATATCATAAGACAATGTACTTGAAAAAAGTAAGAGATATCAGGTTATAATAATTATAATATTAATAGAGCTCTAATAATGATTATAATAATAATGATCCGACTGGCTACCTTTACTACCTATGCCTACTTCCTTCAAACCCTTTCCCGTACGCATAAGAAATATAAAAGAAAAGTGGGATTTTTCTTTTTTCATTTGATGAACTACGAAAAACAAAATGGAAGGTGTGCGATTTAAACTGAAACAATATGGTACAATGTACAATGTATTTGATTTTTCCCGTAGGAATCTAGCTTACTTTAATATACAGTAAAGTTTATGTATCGGACCAGTAAAAAGTGGTATTATTAGAGAGACATTCAGCATATGGTTCCGAAATGCCTGGTCTGAATATCAAGGGCTGTCTTAGGGGAATATATGGTAGAAACGACCCCAATCGTGTTGGCTCCATTTTGGAAGGGATCAATTGTCTTTCACCATAATTGACCCGTCTACCTAAAAACACATAGATTGGCAACTTGAAAAAAATGTTTGAATTGAATTAACTAGACCTATCACTAAATGTGATTAATACCCGCGAAAGACTACTTATCAAATGAAGAAGTTATAAGTAACAGAATACCTTGTAAAAAATGATTGTCCTGATGAAAGAACATAGATTATCTATGTGGAAAACTAGGTCACCCAGTCAAACCATAGAACAATCTTGTGTATGTAAAAGTTTTTTGGCAATCATGATAAATATAAAACTCTTAGAAATAAATCGTCAACTCTCATCAAAAGAAGTAAACGTGATTTCTTTAATAAAGCTGTTCAGGAAAATAAAGACTCAGCTTATTTATGGAAAAATCTTAAAGATATCTCTAATCTGAACCATGGAAATAAAATAAAAATGCCACAAAAACTGATAAAATCTGGCGTAGAAATTGAAGGTAATTTAAATATAGTTGATGAAATAAATAAACATTTTATGAATATAGCAAACGTAATATCAAAAATCGCATTTTCAAAAGAACACTTTTCCTCTTTAAAAATAAGATTACATGCAAAATTAGACAGTCGCGAGTTTGACATTAAGTTCATTACACCAATTGAAGTTCGTAAGATTATAGATAAATTAGATTTAAATAAATCAACAGGTTTGGATGGGATAGGCCCAAATATTTTGAAATGTTGTGGTGATACTATTACACCATGCATAGCGTCAATTATTAACGATAGTTATCAGTACTGGAATATTCCCTAATAAACTGAAGGAAGCTAGTGTGTTACCAATATTCAAGTCAGGTCTCAAAAAAGAAGCTGAAAACTATCGTCCTATTTCTATTCTACCTACCATTTCTAAGATCTATGAACCAGACCTGGGGTAATCATAATCAGTAATCGTAATCAGCTGTAATCAATTACAAAATTTGAAGTTATCAGATGTAATAAGTAATCAAGAGTCTGTTTTTGATAACATAATTGTAATGTAATTAATGACATTGTGAAAACAGGTGTAATCATGATTACATTTTGATTACTTTATGATTACATTAATGTTTTAAATGTTCTAAAGAAGGTGATAAACTTGCATATTATAATATAGAACCTATATATTAGGATAGAAACATTATTGATTTAAAATGTAGTCTGATCTTTTTCAATTGATATTCTTAAATCTTTACTTATCAATGTAAGCTAACTTTTAATGAATTGACCACAAATGCTTTATCTTTCTAAAAATCATTTTAAATGGTTCTGTAGTTGAAGATTTAAATATTGACATTTAATGTAATAAATGTAATTGGATAGATGATCAGTGGTTCACTTTATAGTATTCTTTTTCATGAATGGATATTTAATGACCCTAGGGCATGCAAATTGTTCTCAATCAACAATATATTACCCAGTCAATGTTACTGATCATTGGGTGTGAAAAACAAGATAATCTGTTTGCTTGAAAACAATGAAAATACAAATGACAATGACACCTATGAAAAAAATGAAAACCAATTTCTTTAGTTTTATGAAGACCAGCTTGAAATCCATGAGTACCTAGTTCTTCCATGCACTGAGCAAGCTAAAAATCTACATAATATTATGTTCTGGTAGATAAGTGCCTAGACATTACCTAAATAATCTGTTCTAGCCAGAAAATATTTAGCTGTCCCTGCCTCCTCTGCATCAAATGTAAGGCTTTTCAGTGTGGCTGGAAAAATATTTAGACCCAATAGGTGCTCTCTATCACACGAAACATTTGAGAAACTGACGATGATTAAATGCAATTGTTCACTTTAAGATGCCTTTGACAATAAATTGCAGCTGTGTAAAGCCCTCGTGCAATTATGCTCCTTCACGTCCCTGCCCGGCTCAGCAGTGTATTATTTTCTAAATAAATGCATATGCTTCATACTGATCTATTGATTTAATATCATTTTTATGCAACTATAGCTCACATACTGTTTACAAATGGGAAAACAAGTTATCATATTTAATAATTTTGAATTTTAAACAGTAAATGTAATCAAATATAATCAATTACATTTCAAATGTAATTGTAATTTAATCAATTACATTGAAAACATGAATTAATCAATTTCATTTTGTAAGGCATTGTTATTGTTATTTAATCAATTACATTCAAAGTAATCATGCCCAGGTCTGCTATGAACGTCACATAGCGATTTTATAAACAGAGATAAGTTATGGTCACGTTTGAAAAGTATTGGGGTTACAGGTAATATGTACAGTGCCATAAAGTCTCTCTACTCTAGTGTATCGGCATCTGTTCGTGTTAACTCTTTTAACACTGATTGGTTTGAGGTTAAAACAGGTTTGCGACAGGGATGTATTTTGTCCCCGCTTCTTTTTAACCTTTTTAGCAATATCTAAACATATATTTGAAGTCTTTTGATATAGGTATAGATATTGATAATGAGAAAGTTCGTATTTTGCTTTATGCAGATGACATAGTATTGCTAGCTAGTAATCCTCATGATTTGCAAGTTCTGTTAAAAGCACTAAATATTTGGTGTGGTACAAATGATATGGTTGTTAACTGTAAGAAAAGTAATATTGTACACTTTCGACATACATCAATTTCTAGAACTGATACTGTATTTAAATGTGGAAACAATATATGTCCAGTTGTGGATAGATACACATACTTAGGTTTAGTTTTAAGTGAACATCTAGATTTTAATGTTACTGCCAAAACTGTAGCTCAAAGTGCCAGTCGTGCACTTGGTCTTGTCATTGCTAAATGCAAAGCTGTAGGTGGTGTTCCCTACAATGTTTACACAAAGTTGTACGACTCTGTTGTTTGACCTGTTATTAACTATGGTTCGGCCATTTGGGGTTGCCGCTCCTACTCCTGTATTAATGCTGTACAGAATCGTGCTATGCAATTTTACCTTTGTGTGGGGAAGTATACACCTGTTGCAGCATTGTCAGGTGAAATAGCTTGGCAACCACCAGTGGTGCGACAGTGGAAATCAGTTATAACATTTTGGTCCCGCCTTTGTAATACTGGCGTCTGTCGACTTAATAAACGGATTGCATTATGGGCTACAAATAAAGCGAGTTATGTTTGTAAGAACTGGTATTTTGTAGTCAAAAACAAATTAGCTGAGTGTAATGCAACAGTATACAACAATCTTTCAAACCCTGCACCAAAAATCGAATTAGTGAATTGTGTTGTAAATAACATGATGGATAGGTATATAGCTGATTGGAGACAATGTATTAATAGTCATGCTGGAAGCTCTGGAACACGTAGAAATAAGTTGCAAACTGACTGTACATTCAAATAAGATTTTTGTGTCGAACCCTATTGTCAGTTGATATTATCTCCTTTGCACCGGTCTGCATTTAGTAAGTTTCGGTGTGGAGTCGCTCCAATCAGAATCGAAACTGGGAGAAGCTACAAGATAGAAAGTGTCCATTTTGTAACGCTGTTGAAACTGAATTTCATGATATGATGAAATGTAGCCTGTATGATGACCTAAGAGTAACATTATTTGAGAAGGCGATACATGTTGAGCCTAACTTTCTAACAATGACAGAGTCTGAAAAGTTCGTATTTTTGTTTACCTGTACTCATTTGATAAGAATTTGTGCCAAAACCTGTTTCAATATTCTTAATAGACGTTGCTCTTTTATCTATAAATAGTGTCCCATTGTAGTAATTTATCATGTTTCTTTTGCGGCATTAGTATTTGAAGTTGGTGCTTTAGAAATAAAAAAATGGACTAATAAAATAATAGTTCCTTTCTTCACATTGATCTCCCTTGTGTTTTTTGTTGTTGTTGGTAGAGAATTTGGCAGTGGAAGGGAATCAACTCCTGCATTCATTTTTTTTAAATTGACTCTCCCAGTCAAAATAGGAAAAGTAATACATATTTGGAAAGTTATTATTTCGTACTGGTAGCAGGAAGAGTTTGGTGTATTGGGTTAAAAGCTATTGTTTCCTCTACCCTTTTTACACACACCTATTTCAGTTGGATTTTTACTTGAAAAAAAATGTGCGTAATTCCACTTTAAGAATATCTCCGAGAAAAGCAGTAAGTTATTGTAGAATCGTTGTTCTTTCAAACGAAACTTGATTTATGTCTAAATATGTTCGAGGTATACAGCATCTTTCTTGAAGAGAGCTCTCATTTTTATCATTATGAACTTTTCTGTATATACACGTTACATTTTTTTTCACGTCTCGTAATCTTTCATCTTTAATTTTTAGATGATGACACGTCAACGTAAACGTCGTGTTGATGACGTAACATCAACGTCAACAAAACGTCGCCACCTGAGCAAAGCAACTGACTCTTCTGAACAGCAATCGCTCTGCACAGATGTCAAACCTGCCGACCAGCTGATGCACTTAGCACTTGCTAAGAAACCGGAAGTAGAGGACATGATTGAAGAAACTGTGTGTCACTCAAATGGGCGATTCATGAAAGAAGCAAAGCGCCGTATATCTTATACAATTGTTGGTAAGAGCCTAGTCCATTCGATCTTGAAAGAAGAAAAGTTTACCGTCATCACAACGCCTGTGAACTTCAGAGAACCCGTGTTGATTCCAATTTGTGCTCGTGAGGAACATTCGGGTAACAACGAAGAAACGGAGCACAATGCTGAGTCTGACAGCTATGCTGAGAAATCGTCATGTGAGGACAACAGTTACACTCGGGCTTTGTTTGTTGAAGTAAGGGATAATGAAAGTGATGGCTCTGAGGACACACATTATAAGAAGGATAATTCCTTCACCGACAGTTATTCTGAAAAAACACAAAGAAGGGGATAATAAGAACGAGATGCTTCCGCCTTGGCACACCCAGTGTAACAGAGACGCCACCGGAGAGTGCCTCAGTCACAAACATGGATGTGATTGTTGTAGATATATATGGTCATGGTCTAATGTAAATTATGATCGGAGTTTGCCAAAACTGTGTCCTAAAGAAATATTTGAACTCCGTGAGTCATGGGAAAATAAAAAACTTGGAAAATGTCAGAACCTGGTACGTGAAGTTGATATAAGAACAGATAGAAGCCCCTGCGTATACCTTTACACCGACGAAATTATCAAGATGTGCAGTGCGCATTCGCATTGGTTTGAGCAACTCCGCGTAGATAGAACGTGGAATCTAGGTACATGTTACGTTACTATGTTGGTTTTTCGTAACCACAATTTGGTCCAGGATACTAAAGGTCTCTCCCCTCTAATGTGTGGACCCGTCCTCCTGCATTATGATAAGGAATATTCAACATACAAGACATTCTTCCAGCATATTCACAATGCAATGGGATTCAAAGACAGTGAAACTAAGTGTTTGGGTGCTGACAAGAGAAAGCCAAAGAAAGATAGAGTGATTCATCAAGCTATGAGGGAGGTGTTTGGAGAAAACGTCGCCCTAACAGACAGTAGTCTTGTACATCAACGTTTCAGACAGGCACTCAGGGCAAAGGTCCGTTGTTACAGCCCATTACTTGATGTCATAGAAGAGGCTCGAATCATTACTTTATGCCAGTTTTTTTATATGAAAGCTACACTAGCAGAATCTAGTGAATGGAATTTAAGTGATCATGCAAGAGAAGTGCTGAAAATGCACATTGGTGAAGGCAACACACGTCACGAGGAAGGAATTCAAATTCTCCTCGATCTGTAAATGGTAATTGGTGCTCGTAAAATGTATGAATTGTTCTGACACAGTTTGTTAACCTACTCCGATCAAAGTACTATATACAATGTAGTAAGACTGGTTGACAGTTGAAGGACATAAAGTTATAAACTTGTGAAAATGTCTTCAAATACATGAATTGATGTTCATCTGTTAGTATATGCACGTGTATCTACACAAATTTCACTTTGTTTCATGTAGAAACCAACATCATGTAAGTAACTAGATATATGCCAGCGCACTGAAATGAATTTGAAATTTGATAGCAGAAATGATAGTAGAAATGATTGTAAATATCATGTTAGATCTTTCCATATATATAACGCTGTCAAGAAGGTAAAAATGTATACCTTAGTATGTAGCATTCCTTTACATGGAAATTCGTTTTCCTTTATCATTAAAAGGCATTTTAAATGCGTCTTTTTAACATGTTTTCCATAATTTTCCATTTCATACCTGCATCACTAAATAGATGATATAAAATCTGTAATCAGCCCATAGGCCTCTGTCATATGCTTTTTAAATGTTTATTTTCAATTTGACCTTACTATGAGATGACTCATGTGAACAATAATTCTGTTAATAAATTAAGCATTTCCTTAGACAGTTTTGTTTTGTCTGTGAACCAAGATTTATTGCTGAAACAGTTTAAGGTAAATGGGAGAAGAATCACCGATACAAAGTGACAAAATACGAAAAGGATCACCGGTACTATATGTGACTCAATAGGAGAAGAATCTACGGTACTAAGTGACTGAAATAATATCATGTTAATTACTGTAAATAATGATCTATTGATCTATTGAGAAATTTCCTTACAAGACTTGGTTTATCGTCACATAGCCTAGTCATCGAAACAGGTAGATATACAGGTGTTGAAAGAGCGAATCGAATTTGTCAGAGCTGCCATTACAATCTTATCGAAAATGAATATCATTTTATCATGTATTGTCCAAAATATAAAGATTTACGATTAAAATTTCTTCCGAAAGTATGTAATAGATGGCCCAACTCAAGTAAATTTGTGTCACTTCTGAAATCAGAAAACAACTGTATAATGATAAAGTTAGATAAATTTCTTAGAGGCGTTCAAAATTAGAATTAAGTAAAAATGAAATATTCGTTGATGTGTTTATATCTTAGAAAATGTCCGTATTTCTATATTCCAATAAATTTGTTGTTAAAAATACACTCCGCATGTAGCATATATTGAATGTTTTCGTTGCCAAAATCATGTAAATGATGAGTTGCAATAAATGTATTGTTGTTGTTGTTGTTGAAGCCAGATATACAAAAATCACAATGTATAGTTACTCGATGGGGTAATTGAATGATATCATTTTAACTGACTGTAATTAATTACATTTTTTTTGTAATTGAATGTAGTTTGTAATTGAAACATTTGAAATTACATGTAATTGTAATTTAATTAATTACATTATCAAAAAATCAAAAATAATGTAATTTCAAATCATTTTTGAATCGCTTTTCAATTACTGTGATCAAATTTTAAATATAAGTTCCAGTAAAATACAGTAATGCACTCTGGTGAAAACACAACATATGAAATGTACTGCTGTGACTTCCGTCAAGTAACATTTGCTTATATTTGAAGCATATTTTTGAAAGAAAGAAAGAAAGAAAGAGAAATAAACATTAAAAGTAAATAAATAAATAAATATATAAGAAAATAAATAAAGAAGAAAATAAATGAAAGAAATATTTATCCCATAAGGGAAAATTCAGCACACCATTTGGTAACCAATACTAACACAGAACCGAACAATGATTGTTGAATAGTTTTGCAATGTTGTCAACATGCCATATATATAGAGTACCAGGTGGATTAACTGATCAATCTATGCCCTCTGGTCACGGGTATAACTGACCATAATTATTGTTGTAAAAATAAAAGAGGTGACAACTGCTTTCAAAATATTGTGAAAAGTAAAGTATTTAGATCTTTGTGGTTAAGAAAAATCTCAAAGTTATTAGGTAGAAGGTAAAGAAGTGTTCATTCACAAATATTTTGAAACATTTTGAAGTTCCTGAAAATGTTGGTTCTGGAAACTTTATACATCAATCTATTGATCTGCACACGTTCGTAACTGAACATCATGGCTGTTGGTGGTGGAGGCAACTTGATGAAGGGTACATACTGAGCAGTAAATATGTAAATAAAAGTCCTTGCAAAGTAAGCAAATACAGTAAAACTGGTTACAATAAGCAAATCGTATGCTGGCACAAGTTTGTGTAGCATACTAAGTTCATGTCTTAAAATTTAGATTTAAAATCTTTAACAGTATCCAAGGACACTATACTCGGTGTACTATTACAAAGTGCTTTCCATTGGGGTATGGTCATTGGTCTTTCGACGTAATGACGTGGATCGCCTTGGAATAAAGGAATTTTTAAGGGCATCATTGAATTTTTTTCAAACAGTTTTCAAAACAAAAACCGCAACAGCGTACATGTAAATTGCCGCGATTTTTTCAAAAACTGTTTGAAATAAGTCCTTACCCCATGTACCTGTGATCAGTATCAGATTAATGTATCTTATACTGACATGGGATCGAAGAGGACGAGCGTGTATCTCTAGGGGCATGGACATGGGACAGGTACTTGGTTTTTTTTTTCAATATAGACCAAACTATGGTGCAATGGGTTGGCCAAGAAAAGTCCTCCAATTTTTCCCCAACACGACTTACACCACCTACCCTCATTTCTAACATGTTCGTTATAGCTTGTGAGTATGGGCTCCAAGCCTGGGACGCATACCCTAACTGAGGGTTGACAAGCGCCTTATAGGCAAGGCTAATGGTAGTTTTGGGGGCAAAATCAAAATTCCTACTTAAAAGTTCAAGCCAAGAGTGTGAATTTTGTTCAAAGTGAGACGCTGTTATTTCATGTAAACTTTGAAAAATAAATTAAAAAACTTAAAGTAATTTTTAATTGAATTCATAACATTTATGCTGTAATTGTAATTTAATTCATTACATTTAAAACCTGTGTAATGGTAATTGTAATTTAATTTAGGACTTTCTTAATGTAATTGTAATTTAATTAATTGCATTTCACTGTTATTGATCCAATACTTTGATTCAAAGTACAAGAATAGACAATCAAAGAGCCAGGCAGAGGATCAAAGACAGCTTTAACTCAAATGTTCGATATAAGTTAAGTTGGCTCCTGCTTGCTGAAAGATATGCGTGCTATTAACTCTCATACAAATTCTCAGTTACCACTGGTGGGATTCATTTAAAACTCCGTGAAGGCTGAAGGTCTAGAGAGTTTTCAACAACCAAGTTGCATTTAACTATGCGAGCTATTTCTCTTCTCAACTTAGAACAGTTGCCGGTACAAATGGGGAACTTGAAGGGTATTAGACAATCAGTTTAAATGATTTTTGTTCGAATTCTGAAATAGAAATTTGCGCAGCTTTTGTAAAACTTTTATTTTTGAGGGGAACGGTGGTGTAGAGGTTTAGGTGTCTGCCGCTCATCCAGGAGATTGCGGGTTCGAGCCCCACCAAGGTCACGACCGTACTTCCTCATATGTTACCAGTAGTACTGGTTTTTCCAGGAAGCGGACTCGAGAGTGACTCGATATGCTACAAGCTTTCTTCACAATCGAGCTAAAATAAATTAGTATAAACTAAAACTTTTATTTCAAAACAAGAAGATAAAAATAGAGCTAATGAAACAATTCAAAATAGAAATATGTACAAAATTAATGCAGATCTACGAGGTGGCTCAAAACGTGCACAGAGTAATCAACGACGTTTATTGCAGGATGCTGGAAATTTTTTCAATGTTACGGGTGACATTCCTCAAAGCTAGTTTAATATCATTCAATATTGTATGAGCTTTCTTATTCAACCTGCCCGTTTTGATCTCCACCGTGTCGACCAGTGACGACACTTTGTGCAAGTCTGTGTCAATCCAGTGCAAGCGCTTGGTAAGCTCACTAAAAGTAATGAGCACGCCATGTGTTTGTCTCATCAGTTTTTCGTCAGCTGTTTTTCGAAAATGTATAAGTGTTGCGTTTCTTGAACGAAAGAGTTGGTCCTGGTCTCGCCTGACTTCCTTTAATATATCATAGTGGTCATCGGTTATCCTGTCGGCATTTTCGCGGAGTTTCCTTGCTCTGTCCAATTGAATAGTTGCGTAAGTAATACAGACAACAGCAACGATGAGCCCAAAACATGACATATAAATAATATAAATAAAACGTAAATGTTTACCACAGAAAACACACAAAACTATACAATACACACCGCTAAAGAACATCAATGTTACACCGAAAGAGGCGTTATCGTCCTCTCTTTTGGCGTCGACTCTAAGTGATTTGGCCTTTCTATCAAGTTGAAAGGCGAAATTCCGTCTTTTCCTTAAATATTTATCAAAAATATCAAAACTGTTTTTGTTTTTGTGCCCAATACCGGTGCCATGAATACCATCGTACGTTCTACTGTACTGAAATAAAACCGCTATAATTTCTCTCTCTAAAAAGATAATATTTTCGTGTAACTTTCTGAAATGTGGTCTCACTTTTTTAGCTAATTTCTTGACAGCTACACCGTTGACATCTCCAACTTGTTTTGCCTTAGATAAGTCGGCACTAAGATGGTGCATTTCGCTGCCTTCCAGGACAATTGTTTTATAGAAAGTGTCACACAATTGGTGTGCACTGGTGACTAAAGTCTGAACATCATCTGCCTCCCCGCCCATCAGCAGTATCTGTACATAACCAGGCAGTTTCAGACCAGGATCTGGCTTCAAGTCCGATATTATTTCATTTTGAATGCACACATGATAAACGTGCAATGTGGTGGTCGCAATTTGGAAGAGCCAATGCAATAAAACCAGATATCCTGAAAATGAAAACATAGTATGATAAGACCATTATATACAAGGGCGATTGTATATTTTTATATGGGTTGATAATAACCGG